>PVKU01004397.1:23350-148364 GCA_004027475.1 Anoura caudifer
AAAAAGAAAAAGAAAACACCAGAGCTCAAATAACTATATAAAGTTAGTGCTAACTGACGTGTAAGAAAGAAGGGGAAATGAGAAACCACTTGTGTATCTGCTTACTTTAAACAAAGAGAAACACAAGAAGGATAATCACCTATAGGGACAGAGAACAAAAGAAGTGAAAAAGACAGGGAAGGAAAAAACACTTCTCTAAGTACTTTGTTTTTAAGATTTTATTTATTTATTTTTAGAGAGGGGGGAGAGAGGGAGGAGAGAGAGGGAAACATCAATGTGTGGGTGCCTCTTGTGTGCCCCCTACTGGGTACCTGTCGTGCAACCCAGGCATGTGCCCTGACTGGGAATCAAACCAGCTACCCTTTGCTTTGCAGTCCAGTGCTCAATCTACTGAGCCATACCAGCCAGGGCTCCAAGCACTTTTTAATACAACTTTGACTTTTTTTTCTTTCAGGTTTATGGAGACATAATAGACAGTACTGTATTACATTTAAGAGTGTAGAGCATAATGATGACTCACATGTACTGTGAAACACAGTTTCAACTTTTAGAAGCATGTTAATGTTCTACATATTCAAGAAATGAAGTGAAATCAACAATAAGGATGAAAAATCTACAAGTGAATTGAAAAAAATTAATGAACCCATACACACATGCTAAAGAACGTAACACTGAAAGATGCGGAGAAGTTTTAAAGTTGGTACTTTGACTATTTTCCCTCAGCAGAGGGAAGAACAGAACTGCCAACGAATGCTGAGCTCTTTTTAATAGGTTTGTTTTTCAAAATGGTATGACCATAGCAATTCTGAAACTATTCTATGTGCACTTATGTAAACAACAAGGAAATGCATTGATGTTGAGAACCAGGGAGACAGAAATACAGAAAGGGGAGGATGAGGAAGAACACTGGAGTGTTAATATGAACTCATCATTTCCTAGCTCTTCCCACTGAAAGGGTCTAAGAGACATTGCTGTTCAACAGAATTTTCTGAGTAGGAATGTCCTATACATGTAGTGTCCAGTACAGTGGTTACTAGCTACATGTGGCTACTGAGCTGGAAATGTGGCCTGTGCCACTGAGGAACTGAATTTTTTATTTTATTAAATTTTAAATATAAAATGCCTCATGTAGCTCATGTCTACCATATTAGACAACTCAAATCCAGAGGCAACGACACCACAACACCTGGCACCCAGATCTTGGCTTCTAAACACTGTTCCTCCCGGAAAGGAGCCAGGGTACTCTGGAGAAACGGTTGATTCCATGGCTGAGGCAGGGAGGTTGGAAGATGAGCAGCTTGTTTGCCAGAAAATAAGAAAGTGCTCAATTTAAAAAAAAAAAAAAAAAAAGGAGGCATGTAAGCACACAAGAGCCAGTCAAAGGGAACCCTTATTTGCCAAATCAGGGGCAGGTACAACTCTCTGAATACAATAGGAATCCATGAGTCCAAATGAATAATAGATAGGCAAGAGAAAAGGGAGAGCTCTTCCCTACCAAATCATACTTGAATACCAAGGTCACAGAAAAAATTACTTATTGACATTTCCATGAGAGGACCCCCAACTCTACCCACCCCACTCACCCCTGCCTCATACTTTAATTCACTTTCTTTCTAAGTAGCAGATAGGGTACTTTTCAACTTCCAAAAAAGACATTCATGTTAACAGTTTTCTTAGGAAACAAACTCTCTATAAACATATATATAGAATATAGAATATAGAGAGAGAAATATATATAATATATTTCTCAGGGTTGCCATATCAACAAGAAAACTAATAGTGTTCAAGTGATGCAGGTTTATAAATGGCTAGACCCAGCGCCCAGAAATTCCCAATATCCAAGTTCTGGAGAATCACAAAAGGAAACCTCCCTTGTCTCTCGCCATACTCCCCCTTGGGCCCACCAACAACCAAATCAGATGAATCTAGTCATACCCTGTAGCTTCCTATTCTGGCCCAGAGCCATTCAATCTCTCCATCTCTCTACTGGAAAATATTTCAATGTGATGGCTGTAATGAAATGATAAAATAACAAAATACATTCTCATTGCATGATATTGACATGTTCTAAGAAGATAAAGGGCAAAAATCATTTTGCAAGCTCCTCAAATATACTACACCATTGTTTTCTAAAGACACATGAATCTGTAGTTATTATTGAAAAGGTCTTAAACATAGTACATAAAAAGGAGGGAATATGCAATCCCTCAAATAGAAAACATTTCATCAAATCAAACAACAGTACTTCCTAAGTACTACACGACATTAAGAGTTGGAGATGCGGTATCTTTCCGGTCTGTCTGCAAAACCTGCCATCCAGCTCGTAGCAAACACAAGTAGAAATACTGGTAATGCTGCCGAAGTGAGTAACTATCACATGGCGAACAAGTGACACAAGAAGTAACTGACCACACACTGATCCCACTTCCTTCTTAGGTCCAGGGTGTCTGCCCATGGGGGTGGCTGCCATTTTCTATTTTCCTGAGACTTAGCATGATTATGTCAATTGTAAGTTACACAAGAAATCCAGCAATTCTATTTTTATTATTTACACTTCCTTTGTAGTGTCATCATAGACCTGTACTTCAAGGTCATATTTGTAGCAACCCAAGGAATTTTAAAATCATTTTCAAAATGCTTTAACGTTCTAATAATACTATTAATAACGACTAAAGCTGGTTGCTTTTAAAGCACTTACAATCATCCTATGAGGAAGGAGCTATGATTACTCCCACTGAAAACTAAAGCTAGGATTTGAACCCAGAATTTCTTACTGAAACGCAGCACTCTGAAACATTAAATTCACCATAATAGTATTCTTATTTTCTATCATCAGTACCAGTATCTGAATAATGGACTTAATAAAAGTAATACCTACATCAGCTGAATATTAATTATACTGTGTCAAACTCCTTGCAAATTTTAACTGTTGCTCACAGTAGTTCTATACATGAAGTATAATCACTGCCGTTTTACAAAGAAGGATATTGGGCCCAGGTACATTAAGTAATTGTCCAAGTCTGCACAGCTGGTGTCAGATTAGGATTTCAATTCAGGCATGTGTGATCCCAAAACATACTACTTCGGGGCTGTCTCCTTTCTTCCTTCCAATAACCCCCCTCAAAAACCAAATGTCTTTTATTTGGGTTTGGGGAGGAGAGGATGTGAAGAAAAAGAAATTCCTAGTAACAAAAGAATGATCTAAATTATAAGCCAAAAGCGTTTGCAAGAGCACATTGTTTTGCAGTGCCTTGTTGCTAGATTCCTTCCTGAGTATAGCAAATTCCAGGGCTCCAGACTGCAGGCTCAGCCTCCAACACTGTGGTGATTTATTGGAGGATAAATACCTCTGTCACTGGGTCTTATGACTGCACACAACAGTCCAAGAGGCTGGAATGCATGGAATGCCAAGGACTGCTGCCGCTGAGGCAGCAGAGGGCTGCTGGTGTTATCCACCACCTAACTGCGCAAGATCCCCTCCTCCAATGAGGAAATGGGAACTCCTGGAGCCTCATAGTCTTGCCAGAAACAGGAGCATCCTCAGAAATCAGAACCAGGGAAACTTGGTGTCTTGAATAATTACAAAACATTAACTCATGCCTGGGAAGTGGGAAAGCAGTAGAACCTTTTTACCTGGACACACAGAGAGCTCCCTCCCTGCCTCTGCCAAGACCCCAGACTCTGACTGCATGAACCAGCTATAACCACTGCCAGAGCAAACTCTCCTGGCACCTGGCAGCATGTCTCAACTCCCGAAAATATGTGAAAAAGCATTCTGCTTCCTTTTCAAAGCATGCAAGTGTTAGAGGAGAGTGCAAATGGAAAGCCGGGACATAGTGCACAGAAACACAAGCTGTTTTCCAAACATAAACGTTGTAAAGGTTGCGCAGATCCGGAGAGCTTTCGTCTCAACCCTTTCATTATATAAATAAGGAACTGAGCCCCAGAGAGATACAGCAACACATGTCATGAGTATAGAGTGCTGGTGGCACATGGAGGACTGGCCCCAAGACGAGAATGGCTGCAACAGGCTCACACAACAGATGCAATGAACAGGATCTTACCACGAAAACAAAAAGCTATCTCTCCTACTTTGGTAAGATCTCAAGTTCATACCACGAACACATAAGGTGAGAATTAATACTTCTTCATGTGTGCAATTCTAGACTCCTAAGTAAAGCATTTTACAGAAGTCTGCTCAGGTGCCAACCACCCCATCCATGTCCCTGGCACATAAAGACATTCGCCAACAAGCTGACTCTCCTAACGACCACCACTAGTACCAGCAAGAAAAGACGTTTTTAGACAACCACCCCAAGAAACAAAAAGTTCCTTAACATCTGTGAGGAAAACACACCAATGGTCAGACACATAAGTGGGAAGGAAATAAGGTATCTCTTAGTGAGTTATTAAAACCTCTTTAATATCCCATCCTGGCAGATGAGCACTATTCGCTCTTTCACTTCACCGGCAACACAAAGTTGCAAGAGAAACATGGGCCCGGCATTGCATGCACAAGCGGAAATCAGAATGCCCACACTTCAGAACAGGGAACTTACAGATGGGGGTTGAAGATGCGACTTATCTTGGAAGCATGGTCATTTTCACAGTCCAGGTCATCGTCCCCTTGCTCCATGCCGAACTTCCTCTTGCTGGGACTGATGGGTGGGGGGCCTGTGCGGTGACTGGTGAGGGCAGACACCACAGGGATGGTCTGCATCCTGGGTTCTCCCCTGAGAGCAGCTTCACCTACACAAGAGAAATGATGCAGTCACCAAGCAGGAGAAATACCCCTACCACAGGCCCCAGCTCCCTGCCCGCCCGGCCCCTTACGAAACTACTCCCCAGTGGAAAATTTCTGGCAGCGTGACATGCAGCCCGCCATTCTCAGAACACGGTCCGAGCATGGCGTGAGCTGCCAAGCAGGAGACATTTTACATAAACGTGGTTTTCTAGCACAATAACTCTTTCCCCCCAGCTTTAGTGAGATACAACTGACATACAACATTATGTGAGGTGTACGATGTGTTGATTTGACACTTTACATTGCAAAAACATCTACCACCACAGAGTTAGCTGACACCTCCATCACTTCGCATAGTTAACCGCTTCTCCAACGACTCTTTAGGGTAGAGTTTAAAATGAAAAGTTGCAATAAAGTAATGGGAAAAAAGTATTGACCATAAACCATCTCAAAAGTTAATTGAAAACATGAAACGACTTCTGATTTATGGGTATTCAACGCAATACCTCTAAGAGAATGACCTAACACTGGGTTCGTTAGAACACTACACCAAACTCACTTTTCTTACTCATTACATTTTTATTATACTTTTGGTATGTTATTTTTTTTTAAAGAATAAGGAAAATTTATGGGTTAATGATTCACATATTTGCCCTCAAATTAAAAGAAATAAAAATGCATTGTTTAATGAAAATAAACGTTTTGTTCTTAGAGAACACTAAAACTGGCATGTTACAAATACATTATTATCCAAGTCTCTGCATATAATTTAGAACATGCTTAATCTACGAGTGCGGTTCTTAAAACATTTTTCAAAGTCAGACACTCAAATCAGAGTTCACATGTTGATCTGATTTGACATCTTGCTGCTTTTCATTCCTGTTTTAAAAAGGCTTTGTGCTTCACGAATTAAAATGAGCATGCTCTGTATGCTTATAATAAAGGTTCTACGTCTTCTAAGTTTATACACAAGAATGATAATTACTTGAAGAGAAAACCTTAAGCTTTCTGAGTCATATGGGGGCAGGGAGATCTAAATTTTCCACGGTAATAACCCTTTCGTTGCGCTGTTCAATGCTGGTCTCTAAGGCCTGACCAAGTCAATGTCCGCTGGGTCACAATTCGAGAGTAGTATTAGGATAAAGTCAACTTCATCTGAGGCCTTGCGGGACCTAAGAAAGAAAATCTCTGTTTGCCACTGCTAATTTTCATATCATCACAGATGTGTGGATAGTTTCAACAGTCGTTTGCTTCATACACACATGACAAATGTGATGTTGTGAGGAAAAGGAGTGGGGGAAAAAACCTTCTGAATGTTTACCAGGAAAAACAAAAATTTTGCCAATTTAGTCACCAAGATATAAACGAGCAAATATACAGTGACCCATAATACACCTCCAGTAAGGATTTCTTTTTGGGATTTTTGGCCCCAGTGCAAACTGGAACTTTCCATTTTACATGAAGGACCTAAAAAACAGGACCAATGCTGGACCGCTACACTCAGAAATTCAGTAGGACTCTGGTTGACCTCTACTTCTAACGTAGTAATTTTTGGTTTAAACAAACAAACAAGCAAACAAAGCAGTGCTAATATTTACGCCTTGATAAATGAGAAATATTTTTTCCAAATATGTCCCTCTTTCTTATACTGGCCTGCTCCACAGGGAGGGGCGGAGTTTCCAGGGTAAAGCCCCAGCTAACTTCTGGAGGAGCCCTGATGAGCTACCCCCAGGACCTCGGCCACTGCAAACCAAACCTCGTCAACACAGCAGGGCCACCACGCCCTCCGTCCAGTGTTTCTCCACATCCTTGGCAGGATGAGGGGCTGAGGAGTGCTCAGGCTCTGTGCGGCCCCCTGGGATTTAGGAGCCATTTCATCAGATGCCAGATGTGTGGCAACAGCAGTTACCATGGAAAACCACCACCACAGCAACAAACTCAAATCACTCCAAAAAAGGAAGAGTCACTCATCACACAGCAGACACTGTTACACAAAAAGCAAAACTCTTGGGGTAAGTACAACATTCCATTCCATGCTCCAGTTTTCATCCACTGTAAGTTCCAGTGCTTGTTGGCATTATAAGTTTGTCAAATTCATGTACTGCCTATCATTAAGCCTGAAGCACTGGTCTCTGACAGAGAAGACAGTCCACAGGAATACTCTGAAAACACTGGACACTTCTAAGCTGGGGGCTAACAGACCCACAGAGGAACCACAGGTGGTCCTGCTCCCCAGGAGGCTGTGACATACCTCTGCCAGATCCCACAGAGATGACAGGGCATGTGTGTGGTTGGCACCGGAAGGGGCCTTGTACGCACGCACGGACTCCCTCACACATACTACCTCACACATAGTTTGGGTTTTGCTGCCCTGGTTCAATATTATACAAGCAACAGTTTCTTATAAATGCTGGTTGCTTGCTTGGTGAATTACAGGACTGCGGATCACAGAACTGGATCACTCATTCTAAAGGTGGAAGGAATGAGAAAAACTGTGTTCCAAACAGGGAGAGACCTGCTCAGGGTCACATACTTAACAGCTTCACCGTAGGCAAAAACCCAACCCCCCTGCTGATCAGCATGACCCTGCATCCCCCCTACACAAGGCTTACATTAAAAAAAAAAAAAAAAACACCAACGAGTAGAAGGAAAAGAACCCACAGAAGGGCAGACAAAGGTCTGGTGTCTCACGTGCCTTCATTCATTTTCAGGCCTCCTCCTTTGAGGTCCCTGCCCAACAGTTTGTATTGTAGAGCAGAATTTGTTGTTGTTATTGTTATGTAGCAAAAGAAGGTTAAAATTATTTTTGTAAAATTGAGGAGAACATTTGGTCCAGTGGTCAGGACGCTGTCCCTTTATTCAGGACCAGGTGAACACGGGCACACACTTCCCCTCTAAGGCCTCCGTGCAAGGAGGGGATGGATGAGCTAATATCTAACATGCCTTCAGCTTTCAGAATCAGTGATCCAATTCCATGATGCACAATCCTACAACTGACCAAGTAACCAACCAACCTTTACTTTAAAAAAATCATTATTTGTATAATATTTAACTAAGGCAGCAACAAAACCCAAAGTTGTACCTAAAAAATTTTTTAAATCTTGAAATTAAACAATTTCACAGGTGTTTCTCACCTACAGGCCTTCTTGTCTTCTAACGCATGTCAGTCTTCAAGACCGAAACACAGCAGTGCTGCTGTCAATCACCTCCCTGCCCCAGTCGGCATACACACCTCTCTCTGCACGTCTTCCCAGGCCCCATTCTGAGCTCAGCCCATCCTGACCCCAAACATCCAGGGGCTCATTAGTAGTTGATCAAATGCTATTCGGGCTGCTTCTGCATTCATAATCAACATGTGGTCCCAACTGCCTTTCTGCTCTTTGTTCCTAGTATTCCTCTTTTTAAGCTCCGAAATTTCAGCCCTAAAAGTAAAACTAGATTACTTACCATTCCACAGAGAACACACTGTCTAATCTCAACTCAGATTCTTTACTCAGATTCTCCCCCCAATCTTCTTGCATTTAAATCCTATGCATCCTGCAAAGGCCACTCAAACCACCTCCTTCAGGTTGTCTTCCCTGACTGCTCAATCTGAAAGTCATCTCTTCTTTTTTCTGAACACACACAGAAATTTACCACTGTAGTACTACAGTTCCTGCTTTGTTTTGTGCTCCTTGAAGCAGGGGACATTTTTTTCATTTTATATACCTGACAGCAGACAGCACAATACCTTCCACACACAGATGGTCAGTAAATACTGACTGAATAAATAAATGAGGCAGGGTGATGAGGTGCCCAAGTTACAGAGTTTTATGCTACGTTAAAGATCAAAGATGCCACAGAATGTGGAATCTTAAAAGATCTATTTAAGAATGTGTTTATACAAAGACTCAATTGAACAATAAAATGATAACCCAATATAAAAATAGGAAAGAAGACAAACAGACATTTCTCCAAAGAAGACATGCAAATGGCTAGTAAGCACATGGAAAGATGCCCAACATCATTAGCCATCAGGAAACAAAAATCAATATCACAGTTGAGTTTCCACTTCACACCCACTATAATCAAAAGACAAATAACATCAAATGTTGAGGAGGATATGAAGAAGATGGAACCCTTGTGCACTGCTGGTACAAATCTAACACAGTGCAGTTGCTGTGGAAACCAGTTTGGCAGTTCCTCCAAGGGAAAACACAGTTACCATATGACCCAGCAATTCCACTCCTGGGTATATACCTTAGAGAAATGAAAATAAAATGTCACCAAAGAACTTACTCATGCATGTTCATAGCAGCATTATATTCATAATAGCCCAAAACCCAGATGTCCATCAACGGAAGACTGTATACCAAAATTGTGGAATATCCATACAAGAGAATATTTAGTCATAAAAAGGAAAGAAGCCAGACACGAAAGGCCATATATTTGATTCCATTTTGATGAAATACCCAAAATAGGCAGATCCAAATAGAGAAAAAGTGGACTAGTGATTGCTATGGGCCTGGGAGAAGGGGGACTGAATGTAAAGGGACTGCTAATGAGCACAGGGTTTCTTTTGGGGATGACAAAAATGTCCTCAAACTGCTTGTGGTGAAGGTTGCACAACTCTGTGAATACACTAAAAACCACTGACTGCATACGTTAAATGGGTCAATTGTGTGGTATGCGAATTACATCTCAACTAAGCTGTTATCACCACCCCAAAAGAATGTATGCACAAGTAGATGACAGAAGACCTCAGTATTTCACACGTAACTGTTAAATAAGGACAAGCATCCATTAATTTCCCTGAAGTAAAAGAAAACCTTTTGTTACTATAGCTGTATCTCTCTACTAAGTTACAGTCAGATAGGCTCCAGTTCAGCTTCTAATCAGACTGAGTCTGAGAGCCTGGCACACGGGCAGGGCTGTGTGAAGTGCTGTCAGAAAGCAAGTGATGACATTACACAGACCCTGCCCACAGCAGAAGAGGAAAAAAAAATACACACCAAAGGAACTTATCTTGGGAGTATAAAAGACGTTTTTCATTTGTACTAATGTGTATTCTAAATTTCACAATGGTTTGGCACTTGAAAAAGGAGAAAAGATTATCTTTCTTTTTCAAGAATAAACAGGAGAAAGGAGATTTGAGCTGTCTGAGTAACCCAGTATTTTAAGTCTCTGAAAGTGGCTCAACACAACTGTCAATTTAACTTTTTGAAAAATTTATAGTTACAACAAAAGAAGTTTAATTTCTAAAATGTTTCTGGCCTTTTAATCTAGGTATGTTACTGAAGTAATAGATACAAAAATTACCTACCTGCTGGGTTGGTTACAGTGGCAGTTCTACTACACAAACCACAAGTACTGCTGTAACTACTCCCCAATGAAGATGACCAAAGATTCTGGTCCAAGATTTCAGAAGAATCAGCATACGTTAATTTCAATTTTAAAAATCTTAACACAGAGGGAAAAAAAGGAAATATCTGACCCTAGCTGTGCAGCTCAGTTGTTAAGAGCACTGTCCAGGTACGCCAAGGTTGCCAGTTCGATCCCCAGTCAGTGTACACAAGAATCAGCCAAAGAATTCATAAACAAATGAAACATCAAATCGATGTTTCCTTCTCTCTTTCTCCCCACTCCCTCCCTTCCTCTCTCTCTCTCTCTAAAATCAGTAAATTAAAAATAAAATATAATAAGTAATTTTTTAAAAGAAAGAAAATTGCTAAGTTGTAGTATGTGCTATATAATGATTTTGGTGAAATACTAGAAGAAAATTCTTTCAAAGTCAGAATGGAGAAGATGGAAGAGACCCAGGAAGGGTGAAGAAATATGAAGCCTGGCTTCAGAACTCTATTATTACCAATTCAGTGACTGTATAAGTCTTTATTTCCTGTATTTTAATATAGCTAAGACTAAAATTTATTTTATATTTAATTGGTGTATTTTAATAGGTAGGGCTGTTTATCTTAGTGGGACATAAAATAATGGTTCATCTTAGACTGGATGCAAAATGGATTATAACTGGCAGGTCTTCAAAACAGCGCTCATCTCGCCAGCCTCAGTTTCCTCATTTGTAAAATTAAGTGGTTCACTCTGATCATCTTGAAGGCCTAACTTTGGCTCTAAGAGTCTACATTCTACATAATGTACAAGGGGAGGACCCCAAAAACCCAGGATTTATTTATAAAATATTGTGTATTTATTCTTACGTGTTTGAACCAGTCACCTTCAAAGTACTCTCCATTTGATGCAATGCACCTAAACCAAATGTTTTTTCCCCTACTGCTCAAAACAGTTTCTGAACTCGTCGATTTTATGTCTTTTAGTGTTTCTGCCGTTTTTTGTTTCAACTCTTCCATATCAGCAAAACATTTCCCTTTGAGGACTTTTTTCATCAGGGAAACCAAAAAAAATGTCACTCAGAGCGAGATAGGGTGAATAGAGAGGGAAGGGCACGGGGGTTGTGTCATTTTTAGTCGAAAACTGCTGAACACTCAGCACAGTATGGGCAGGTGCACTTGTAAATCACGCATCATGAAACAGGCAAGCACATTGAAAGAGTCTTCCAAAAACACTTACTGAAGCTGAACACAGCCTCTCACAATGATACCAGCTGGTACACTGATACAGATGGGTTCCTAGAACACTCACCTAGCAAGGGAAACCTGTACTACAAAGGGGCCCACTCTCCAGAAGATAATTCTGGGGGTATAATTTTGGGTCCCCCCTTGTATATTTTCCAAAGTTCAGTCTTGCTTCAATTGCTAGCTAAGAAATACTAAACTTTTACAAGACACACTTTACATGGTAGGGGAAAAAAATTATTCAATTAAGTATCCTTAATAATTTACCTCACCATTAAAGACAATTAAAAATCAAGTATGCTTTCTAATCCTCAGTCTTCCAACTTCATTCCTTTATTCACATATGGTAAGAAAGTTGTAGTTAGTCCACTGAAACCAGAGATGAATATAACTTGGTCCACGAAACTCAGATTCAACTTTCACACAACTGAATGATTGAGGCCAGGACCTTCAACATGGAGATCTGGTTTCACGGAGATTAACGGAGTTAAGGGTAAGGCAGAAGCAGCATGTCTCTCCCGGCTCCGTCTCACAGCATCTCTGCACCAATTCCGGGCGACCACCAGACAGAGCCTGGTGACTGCATTTAAAACTGCAGCATGACTCAAGGGAAACTCGCCAAAGTAATGGCATTTATTGTCATTTTAAAAAGGTTAGTCAAACAGCAGAAGGCTGAAATGCCAACATCTCTGTGTTCATGGAAATGGGAAGGCATAACTATACCAAAAAGTGTCCTGCTAAAACTTTTAAGGGTAGATTTTTCACAAAAATTTCTATGCCTTACCCAACAGTGTTTCCTGCCACAATTTAAATCTTTGCGGTGTCCACGATTTTATGTTCTACTCCCCTCCCCCACTCCCTTTATCGTGTCTGAACCTAAATCAAAGAAGTAAAACCACAGCTAAGTCCCCCAAGCCAGCCACTCGGCTATGTGGGTGTCTCCTGTCTGACCACAGCCCATGGCGAGCAGGCTGACGTCACCCTCCTGGCAGGAGAGTGCCCTGATAAAACAACTCTAACGTTTCACGACCCAGCTCACATCTCACAGACTCACGACCGTGCAGGGCAGGCGCCCCGGCAGCCAGGGCTTATTCATTTTCTTTCGAATAATACCTCTTTGTCTCACAGACTAGCAGCTGGGGAGAAGACAGTGAAGTCAACCTCTTTCCAACAGTTCAACTTGTGGCTATCCCCATTCTTGTTAACTTTTTTTTTTTTTAAACAAGGAGGGCTGTTAGTCAACACGATGAAACCCAGGCAAGCCAGCGGAGATAAAAGATGTGACGTAGCGTCTGCCAACACTGCAAAGGCACACGACTCTACAACCCAGGGATGAGAGCCCTTTCCCATCACCCCTGGGGTCCAACACAAGTGCCATTCCCACTGTCCCTCCCAAGCAGACCCGGACACACAGCAGTAAACCTGCTGAACCTGGTCTTACATGTGGAGGCCTAACCTCAGCTGAAGGTCACTCTTACCCAGTCAGCCAGGCAGGGGAGGCTGTGCCAAGTCCAGCCCCCTCACTGCATTTGGTTTGAACAGATCAGATCTTGTGTTTTCTTTAGAGCAACAATGAGGTTGTTCAGAAAACCCCCACAACCTTGTATTGCTGACTGGTAATAATATAATTAAGGACAACAGCAACAGAGTACCACTTGTGGAGTTGAAACATGTGCCATTTTAATTAGAATTTCAAGTAATCCAAATAATCTGTAATCATTACATTTTGTCAGCGCTTTCCTCTATCTTATAATAAAATATTTTATGTAAAAAGCATTTAAAAATATGAGCTACGGTTCCAGTTTTTCCTTACCACAGTCCCATCTGAAAGCTAGGGCATGAGCATTTCACAAGAGTTAATGAACTGTTCAATATCAGAAAGCTGGTTTTTCCCATTTTATATTCTTTCTAGTGGTATAGGATGCTTTTACAGGTTAAGGAAAGAAGTGAGGGGAAAGAGTTGAAGATAAAAAGGAGGAGAAGAATGGGAAGGGAGATGGGGAGAGAGGGGGAAGTGAGGAAGAAAGAGAGACAGGGGAAGGAAGGGGAGGGAGGGGGAAAGGGTGCGGAGAGGACTGTTGTGGACAGAACTTTGTACCCGCAAACTCACATGTTGTCGTCCTAGCCCCAGAACCTCAGAATGTGACTGAGTTTGGAGACAGGGTCTCTAAAGAGGTGATGGAAACTAAATGGTGTTGTTAAGATGGGCCCAAGTGTAATATGTCTGATGTCCTAATAAGAAAAGGAGACTAGGACAGAGAGTCATCCACCAGCCAGAGAGGTGCCTGCAGACACCCAGCGGTCCAGTCTCCAGAACCATGAGAATAAATTTTGTGACTTCCAGCCAAGATGGAGGTGTAGCTGGACACGCTGTGCCTCCTCTCACAACCAAGATTAAGGACAACAAAAATAAAGAACTAAAAAAAAAGAAAACCCAACCAGGACAGAAAGAAAATTGAACTGTGCGGGAGTCCCACAACAGACAACAACGACTCACCCAGACCTGTAAGAGGGGCGGAGTCAGTGGCCGGGGGAGTCGGATTGCAGTGGGATAAGCCAGTGGTGGTCCCAGGAGCACAAGGCGGCAGACCACCGACACACATTCGCGCACAGATAGAGCAGGCAAAAACGGGCAGCAAGACAGACTGCAGGACGCACAGCCAGGAAGTGAAGCCTAAAAGCACCCATCGAAAATACTTGCAGGGTCTGAGGTGCCAGAGGGAGTCCCAGCCTCACAGGAGAGTTCGTTGGGGAGACCGACAGGGTCCTGGAGCGTGCCCAGGCCCACCCACCCGGGAATCAGCACCAGAAGGGCCCAATTTGATAGGAGAAAGAGGCTGAAGGGACTGGAATCTGAGAGAGAGTGCGAAGCAAGCGCCATTATTCCCTCTCAGACCCCGCCCCCACATCCAGCATGACAACCCAGCGACTGGGCTGCCACACTCTGGTGAACGCCTAAGGCTCCACCCCTCACTACGTAACAGCCAAGACCAGACAAAAACAAACAAATAAACAAACAAAAAATAAGGATGGCTCAAAAGGGAGAACAGACCAGCCCCAGAGCTAATTCATCTGAGCGACCAGGACATGGTCAGCCTATCAGATGCAGAGCTCAGAGCACTGGTAGCCAACCTATCAGAAGCACAGTTCAAAGCTCTGGTGATTAGGAAGCTCACGGAATTGGTTGATTTTGGTCACAAATTAGAAGAACAAATGGAGGCTACAATAAGTGAAATGAAGAAAAATGCACAGGGAACCAATAGTGATGGGAGGAAAACTGGGACTCAAATCAATAGGGTGGACCAAAAGGAAGAAAGAAACAACCAAAGAGAAAACAAGGAAGAAACAAGAATTCAAAAAAATGAGGAGAAGCTTAGGAACCTCCAGGACATCTTGAAATGTCCCAACATCCAAATTACAGGGGTACCAGAAGAGGAAGAGGAAGAGCAACAAGTGGAAAACTTATTTGAACAAATAATAAAGGAGAACTTCCCCAAACTGGAAAAGAAAATAGACTTCCAGGAAGTCCAGAAGCTCAGAGAATCCCAAAGAAGTTGGACCCAAGGAGGAACACACCAAGGCACATTGCAATTACATTAGCCAAGATTAAAATGAAGGAGCGAATTCTAGAAGCAGGAAGGGATAAGGGCACAGTCACCTACAAAGGAATTCCCATCAGACTGTCAGCTGATTTCTCAAAAGAGACCTTGCAGGCAAGAAGGGGCTGGAAAGAAGTATTCGAAGTCATGAAAGGCAAGGACCTACATCCAAGATTGCTCTATCCAGCAAAGCTGTCATTTAGAGTGGAAGGGCAGATAAAGTGTTTCTCAGATAAGGTCAAGTTAAAGGAGTTCATCATCACCAAGCCCTTATTCTATGAAATGTTAAAGGGACTTATCTAAGAAAAAGAAGATCAAAAATAGGACAGTAAAAAGACAGCAAACTCACAGATATTAACAGCCACACCTAAAACAAAAGCAAACAAGTAGACCAGGAGCAGGAACACAGAAATGGAGATCACATGAGGGTTTGCAACAGGGGAGTGGGAGGAAGAGAAAGGGAGAAAAGGTACCGAGAATAAGTAGCAGTGACGGTGGGTAGAAAACAGACAGGGGGAGGGCAAGAATAGTATGGGAAATGTAGAAGCTAAAGAACTTATGACACATGGACATAATCTAAAGGGGGGAATGTGGGTGGGAGAGGGTGTGAAGGGTGGAGAGGAATGATGGGGGGAGTGTGGGAGGGAGGGGGTGTGCAGGGTGGAGAGGAATGATGGGGGAGAAATGGGACAACTATAATAGCATAATCAATAAAATATAATTTTTTTTAAAAAGAATAAATTTTGTTTAATCTGCCTACCTGTCATGTGACCTTTGGGTGGCAGGCAGTAGGTAACAGCAAATAGAGCAGCAAGTGAGGAGAGCGGAGAGCAGAGGTGAAGACAGCACTGAAGCCTAGTCTGACTACAGGATAAAGCTCTTCATTTTGGTCCACCACTGGGTCTACCCTGACTAACCTAGCACAGTGGGCCCAGTCAAGGAGGAAGCGACCTCATGCACAGATGCACTTCTGGACTAGAACCCACCAAGGAGGGGAAGAAACCAACGGGTTAGCACCCAAAAGCAGGTGGACTTCTTGGAGTCCTAGCTCCAGAGCATTACGCTGTGCCTGAGGGCAAAAGAAAGCACAGGAGAAACCAGGGCTCACTCTGAAAAGCATGGTGAAGGGGAGGGTCCCTAGGAACCAGGCTGAGGTCTCACTCAGATTGGAGTTCCACACATCTAGGTGGCACTTACTTTCAGACAAGCCTGAGGGTGGACGATGTTCACAGTCCCTAGTGATTTTAAGTATCTATGATTATATAGGGGCAACAAAGGAAAGGGTTAAAAGAAAAAAATAACCCCAAAGTGGTGGAAAGATGTCTATAATCCTCCATGTCCATTCCAAATACACATTAAAATGTTTTAATTAAATAGAAAAGTTAATCTCAACATCAGAAAGCACTAAAAACATTTTAAAGTAAATTTAAAATTGTTCTAGTCACATCCACACACTGCTATTCATTTAATTAGCAAGTTCTACATTCTCTAAAAGAATTTTGTTGTATTCAGAGTTTTAAAAAGTCCCTAAAGCCTCACTTACCCTATTGAATTCACTTTATAACTGAACTGTCTCTTCACAGATTATGTAATACTAACCTGGATGAAATTATCACAGAGGAACTCAAAAATCATTGTCTTACTAGATATTCCATCTCAGCTTAAAGAAAAGTTCAGGTCCCTGACAGAGGCATGATTAGGCTGAAGATCAGCAGATCTCAGTGTCAGGCTGGGTGTTGGCTTTGAAACTTGTAACTGGGATTCAAAAAGACAAAACACCTGTCTGTGTCCTTGGTTTCCTGAGCCAGATCTAACGACCACACTAACTCCTCTTCTTGGTCCTCCAGCCCCAGACTGCAACTGTGACTGGGGCTGCAGAGGGTTTCAAGTCAATCAGGGGGCTGCTGAGTCTCGGAAACCAGGCTTGCTGTCACTGCACTGGGGAAGGTGGAAAAGCTATCTGCCTGACATACGTCCCCACCTGAGGCCCCAGCCCTGACACATGACCTGTGAACCCCAAGAAGGTAACAGGAGTTCAAAAACCTTTAATGTCAAGTGCACAGTGCCCTGAATAGAAAAGACACTTTAAGCTTATCAGAAACGGTTCACTATAGTTACTTGCAAATCTACTTCTGTAACATGTTACTGTTAATGAGAAGGAAGAGAATTATGAAAGCAAAGTGTGTGCAGATGGCACTGGAATCAAGCACTTTGCTAGGGGACCAACTTCCTCTCTGGTTAGGACTTATTATAAGTGTTTAGAAGGAATCACTACATGATGCTCCACCTTACCGCTTCAACACTGGAGCCACTTCCCATGGTATTCCAGTTGACACAAAGCAGAGAAATTAACCTTAGGGGAAAAGGTCTCACCTCTTCAAAATGTGAGTAAAAATACCCAAAGAAATTCTCTTCAAGCTTTTTGGCATGCAACAAGCTAAACATCTAAGGTAACATGCTAGCATCTGTATCTTCAAAACATTCTTTAATTAAACGGAATTCTTGGGGCGGGGTGGGGGGGGCGGATTATGACTGGACCAGGGACGCTGGGATGGCTGAATCTTAGAATCAGTCACTGGCCAATGGAGATGGGGAAAAAAGAGACATTTTTGATCTCCCATAACACTCTGAACCCCAGTGACTTCCCACAGCCTATGTATTCAAAGCAATAAAGTGATTCCTTGTGTCTGCTCCTCTTTGGGACACCTTGAGTGTGGTCAGAGTGCTGCCCTGTGGGGGTGAGGGTGGGGGGGTCGTTTCCAAGTCACTGCCCACACTAGCCCAATGCAGAGAAATGGGGTTTTGCAGCAAAGTAGGCTTTGTAATCAGAAAAAGGTGTGATCTTGGCAAAGTCCCCCCATCTGTCTTAAGCCTCAATTTCTTCATGGACCTTGATGGGTTTTTAGGAGAACTGATGAAAACTTACACAAAGTTCCTAGAACAGGTTTTGGTTTTTGCTTTTAAATACTAGTTGTTGAATTCCATCAGTTAATTTGACTCCCATTTAGAGGATAAAATGATAGGAGCAAAGGGAACTTCTCCAAACATCGCTCCACTATTCAGGGGAGTCTCTCTCCTCTAATAAACAGCACATACACAATTTCCACCAATTAATCTAAAAGGTCAGGAGATACAGTGCCAAGGAGCATGGGTCAGTAGCATTCCAAATCTGCTCCACCAAGAGCCAGCAGGTGATCTCGGGCTGCTACCTGACTTCTGTGACTGTTTCCACGTGTGTGAACATTCACACAGAGACCCTGAGCTAGTTCAAAGATTAAACAAGAAACCTGGCACAGTGCCCAGTGCTCAGTAATCCAGTGTCCCCTCCTCCCCAGGCACACACTAACTCATTTGCTTGCTTCCATTCACCTTTCTCCCCACTAGAATGTGTTCTAAAATCCACCTGGCCAATTCGTATTCATCTCAATTTTCAAAACCCAACTCAAAGGCAATGACACTTTCTAGCTGGGCTAAATTGCATGGCAGAGCCCTAGTGACATTCTAACACTGACCTCCCCTCCAACTCAAACACTACAGATTCCTGAGCAACACTAACATGTTTGCTATCATCTCTCAAAAGATAAATAGGCAATCTTGTTCTCTGCAATATATTCTACCCAGACCCTAAGGAACAAGGCAAGGTTTCTGGGAACCAATTCAAAATACTTACACAAACTGGCGTGTGGACTGGGGAAAGCAATAGCCCGGCCCACCTATTTCACGTATGCAACACCAGTACCAGCTCCAAGCCCCAACAGCAGGAGTGGGCAGGCAGCTAGGATGTGATCAATATTCTAAGTCAGCAATCTCAGAAAGCCATTCTACTGCCACTTGGAGATATATGAAGGCATTGTTTTACTTAACATTGCTAAACATGCTGTTTCCAAAAGCCCCCGAGTGAATTTTCCAAGGATTAAAATAGGACACAAATTTCTAAGACTCCACAATTCTGAGAATGAAAGCAGCATTAAGGACTCAGGCATGCACATAATTCAAGTGCCTAGTAACCACAAGGACTGGTAAATGAGTGATGTAAAGTAAGATTTTGTAAACTTTATCACTGAAAGGGCTAAGTACCTAAGTAAATAATTCTATTTCATCCAACTTTTATTTCCAAACAAATTAAGCTACTGAAAATTTGAATGAACAGACAATGAACATCCCATTCACTTTGATTCAGTTCATCAGTTTCTCCACACACATATTTTTCGGCTATAATTGCTATAATTTTCTTAAGTAACCTGCAGAATATCGGACTTCCCTCCTATTTCAACAAAAGTCTTCTGAGAGCAAGCCATTCTCTTTCATAGCCACAGTACTATTAACACACCCAAGAAAATTAAAGTTGATACATTGTCACTAATATCCAAGCCATATTCAAATTTCCCCAACTAAACTATTTCTTTTTTGGGGGGACGGGGACACAGCATTAGGGGAATCTAGGATCCAATCAAGAACCGCATAGTGCTCGACAGAGTTGTCATGTCTCTTTAATTACATGTGAGTTGAATGCTCCTGGAGAGAACACTATGGAGCGATCCTGTGCACACCTCAGTGCATCGCATCAGAAGCCGCCACATCCTACTGCTAGTGAAACTAAGCTTGATTACTGGTTATGGTGCTGCCCAAAGAGTTTGCTAGTATAAGAAAGTAACATTTCAGGGGAGGGAATTTCAGGAGAAAAGGGGAAGGGTTTGGAGCAACAAGTATAAAGGACACATGGACAAAAACTAGTGGGGGTGGAAATGGGAGGGAGGTGGGGAGGGCTGGGGCGGTGGGCTGGAATGGGAGCAAAAGACAGAAAACTGTACAAGAACAACAATTAAAATAAATTTTTAAAAAATTTTAAAAATTTTAAAAAAGTAACATTTCCCCTCTCACAGTAATAATATGGGGTTGGGCATCTTGTCATTTTCATTCATCTCTTGCTCACTTATTAAGAGCAAGAGATGCCCCCAAAAAAACAGTACAGTACCCCTGGTGACAAGTCTGCACATACATGTCTGACTTGGAACACAACATTTTTTTATAAAAAACAGTAAGAGAAAAACATAAGAAAATACCCAATGTGATCAGGACCCAGTGTATACTCTCCCTGAAATATAGCAGGTCCTCAATAAATATTCGTTGAAGACATGACTTGTATGGATAAGGCAAATAAAAACTAGTGACACTAATTGGTCATCCTTTCAATTCCTCCTTCGGTCTTCCAACATGGTCACCCAGCCTCCTACCATGAGAACTTAAAGTCCCTGATGAATAGGACTGCTGGAGTAAATCTAAAACTTCTCAACCTGGTAGTCTAGACCTTCACTGCCCATCCCTTCAGCCTTATGTCTACCTTTCTGGTCTTCACACTCCTCCCAGACTCCGCTGCTCAAGCTGCTCACTCATGCTGAGAATGCTGTTCCCACTTCCCTCCCACCTACACAAAACCTCCCCTCACTTTCAAGTCTGGGCTGGAGTGCAAGTCCTACCTTCTTCATCAAATTCTACCCTGGCAAGTAAGCATTCCTTGGTCTTCACTACCTTAAAATATTTGTAAGTCTTACTGTCTGCATCACGCACTGTGGCTCTTAATCATGTCACCTAGCTGTAGCACTACTTACAAACATTCTGACAAAGCTGGTAAGCCAATAGACCGCTTCATGAACCCAGGTTCCAGAGGAAAGCCCTGTTTTTCTTTGTTCTGAAAACTGCCACCCAAGCTCTTTTCTTGAGGTGGTCCTCACCCCAAAAGGATAGTTAAGCAGAACTTGCAACCCTGCCAAAGCATCCTAGAAATGACACACAGAGCCTTTATTTTAAATATAGCCCCATCTGCAGAAGATATATGAGATTTAAAACTAGAAGAAAAAATGAGGGGATGTGACTCAGTCAAAAACATTTCAGTGCCTGGTATGTTTGTAGGACAATGCCAGGAACTAAGAAAATCAAAAAGACATTTGAGATCTGGTCTCTGCCTCAAGGAACTTCAGTTCTAGCAGTAGTGATAAGTCATGGAGATAAATAACTATAAAGAAAAACAATAAATTTTAAAATAAAAGAGATGCTTTTTAAATGGGCAAATTGTATGAGTGAATCACACCTCATTAAAGCTGTTAAACAACAAAAATCATTGAGGACCACAAATAATGTTTGCTTATACAGATTATATCTATCAATAATTACCATATTAAGAATTAAAATGGAAACAAGTGTTCAAATAATAATTTGAAGATTAAAGATAGACACATTACATTAAAAAAAAAGGAGCTATGGGCATTTTGTATAAGGAAGACATTAATTCTAGCTCTAATAGAAAAATAGGTGGGATTTGGACACTTGGAAATGGTGGGTATGGGCATTCCAGGTGGGCACAACTGTAGGAATAACTGGAGAGCAAGAATGACATTATGTGTGTGCGACATCACTCTAACTGGAATAAAGGGCTCATTTCTTCAGCAGTAAACAGAATAAACAGGTAGATGGGTCAGATAATAAAAGGCTTTGAACTCAGGTAGAACCATTTAGACTTGCAGCCATTGTAAGTGTTGACACAACTGAGGCAAAGCTTCAGAGAAAGGTGGTCTACAGACAGGGTGCTGGAGGACTTCTTGGACGGACGCACCTGCGCAGGGCAGGGCAGTGACGCCTGTGTAAGAGGCATGAGGCTCAACTACGTTCCCCTCTGTGACGGTAGAGAAAAGGCAAGTCCATGAGACATTTGAAGGAAAGACCAGAGAACTGGAAACATTTCAGCTAGTATGGTCATCTGACCTTTTCAAAACAGGCCACCCTCATCTTCCTATTAATTCCCTCAATATTTGGTGGATCTGTTCCTCCTTATAAATTGAGAAACTATACAGATCAAAACAGCCAGACACCTGCCCTTTTTTCTGGCCTAACAATATGTAAAAGAGACACAAAGATTGGCAGATTTACGTTCTATAGGTTAATCTAACAGTCTCATTACCCTTCTACATCCAACTTATTACTGCTCACATTTTTAATATTTTAATAATTATTTTTATTGGTGGTGAAAAATTCAGCACACCAAAACTCATTTTCTTTAAATTTTATTTATTTTTAGAAAGCGGGAAAGGGAGGGAGAAAGAGAAGGAGAGAACCACCGATTGGCTGCCTCTTCCACACGACCCAACCAGGGACAGCCAGCAACCCAGCCACATGTCCTGACTGCAAATCAAACCTGACGCTGTTTGCTTTATAGGACAACGCTCGACCAACTAAGCCACACTGGTCAGGGCCAGAATTCGCTTTCTTTAAATAAAATAATATAGGGGACTATTATTTTAGTGACATGGGTTATCAACATACATTCAATAGATATTTCCTGGATAACATCTGAGCTGTGAAAAATACCAAACGCCTAAAATAATAATGCATACTTATAGAAGAAAACTTCTGAACAGTGATTTAAAGCAGACACCAATAAAATCTACACTATATTAAAGTAAGCCGGTTCTAAAGAATTACAACATGACTTTCTTGACACTTTGCCTCCTTAAACAACCAAAAGGACAACAACAAATTTAAAAACAAAAAATAACCAGAACTGCCAGGAAATCCAACTGTATGTTAGTCCGACAATCAGGGAGTTAAAAAAGAAACATTCATCCAGATTGGTAGGAGGGGTGGAGACAGGCAGCTGGGGTGGAGAGGACTCAGGCAAGGCTGCATCTGGAGGATCAGGTGGTCCAACATTGGCATGTGGATAAACCAGGAAAAACTAGGGAGCAAGACAGACCAGTAACCCAGGGTTCCAGCCCAGGGAAATAAAGCCTCAAAACCTCTGACTGAAAAAACCTGTGGGGGTTACAGCTGCAGGAGAAACTCCCAACCTCACAGGAGAGTTCGCTGGAGAGACCCACAGGGTCCTAGAACATACACAAACCCACCCACCCGGGAATCAGCACCAGAAGGGCCCAATTTGCTTGTGGGTAGCAGGGGAAGTGACTGAAAGCTGGCCAAGAGCTGAGCAAGCAGCACTGTTCCCTCTCTGACCCCTGCCCCACATACAGTGCTACAATGCAGCAAAGTGGGTTGCCCTGCCCTGGCGAATACCTAAGGCTCCACCCCATACTACATAGCAAGCGGCCAAGACAAAAAAAAATGTGGCCCAAATGGAAGAACAGATCAAAGCTCCAAAAACAGTACTAAGCGATGAAGACATAGCCAACCTATGAGATGCAGAGTTCAAAACACTGGTAATCAGGATGCTCACAGAAATGGTTGACTATAGTCACAAATTAGAAAAAGAAGTGAAGGCTATGCAAAGTGAAACAAAGGGAAATGCACAGGGAACCAACAGTGAAGGGAAGGAAACTGGGACTCAGGTCAACAATTTGGAGTAGAAGGAAGAAAGAAACATTCAACCAGAACAGAATGAAGAAATAATAATTCAAAAAAATGAGGAGGCTTAGGAACCTCCAAGACAACATTAAACATTCCAACACCTGAATCATAGGGGTGCCAGAAGGAGAAGAGGAAGAGCAAGATATTGAAAACTTACTTGAAAAAATAATGAAGGAGAACTGCCCCAATCTGGCAAAAGAAACAGAGTTCCAAGAAGCTCAGAGTCCCAAAGAAGTTGGACCCAAGGAAGTACACACCAAAGCACATCATAATTACATTACCCAAGATTAAAGAAAAGGAGAGAATGTTAAAAGCAGCAAGAGAAAACAAGACAATTACCTACAAAGGAGTTCCCATATGACTCTCAGCTGATTTCTCAAAGAAATCTTGCAGGCAAGAAGGGGCTGGAAGGAAGTATTCAAAGTCATGAAAGGCAAGGACCTACATCCAAGATTACTCTATCTAGCAAAGCTATCATTTAGAATGGAAGCGCAGATAAAGTGCTTCCCAGATAAAGTCAAGTTAAATGAGATCATCATCACCAAGCCCTTACTACAGGAAATGTTAAAGGGATTTATCTAAGAAAAGGAGTATGATCGAAAATATGAACAGTAAAATGACAACAAACTCACATCAACAACTGAACGTAAAACAAAAACTAAAAGAAACTAAGCAAAAAAACTAAAACAAGAACAGAACCACAGAAATGGAGATCATATGGAGAATTCTCAGCGGGGAGGGGGATGGGGAGAATGGGGGCAAAGGTACGGGGAATAAGAAACATAATTGGTAGGTACAAAATAGACAGAGGGAGGTTAAGAATAGTATAGGAAATGGAGAAGCCAAAGAACTTATACCTACGTCCCATGACATCAACTAAAGAGAGGAAATGCTGGTGGGAGGGGTGGTGCAGGGTGGAGGGGAATAAAAGGGGAAAAAAAATAGGACAGTTGTCTTCCGGCCAAGATGGAGGTGTAGGTGGACACACTGTGCCTCCTCTCACAACCAAGAGTAAGGACAACAAAAATATAGAACAACAAAAGAAAACCAAGCAGAATGGATAGAGGATTGAATTGTACAGAAGTACAACAGGGATTCACCCAGTCCGGTAGGAGGGGTGCAGAGAGGGGTCCCGGCGGGAAGAAGCAGTAGCTGGTGGTCCCGGGTGCACAGGTGGCAGTTACCGAGCGCAGGGAAGCAACGAGCAGACCAAGCGAGGCGCACAAGGCAGCTGACCGCAGTCACACATCCGCACACAGATAAGCCAGGGGAAAACAGGCAGCGAGACAGACTGCGCAGTGCAGGGCCCCAGCACGGGGAAATAGAGCCTAAAGGGCACCAATTGAGAACACTTGTGGGGGGTGAGGGTCCCAGGAGGGAGTCCCAGCCTCACAGGAGAGTTCGTTGGAGAGACCCACAGGGTCCTAGAACGTGCATGAGCCCACCCACATGGAAATCAGCGCTAAGAAGGGCCCAATTTGCTTGGGGAAAGTGGCAGAAGGGACTGGAATCCGAGAGAAAGTAGAACATGTGCCACTGTTCCCTCTTGGACCCCACCCCCACATCCAGCGTCACAACCCAGCAACTGGGTTGCCCTGCCCTGGTGAACGCCTAAGGCTCCACCTCTCACTAAATAACAGCCACAACCAGACCAAAAAAAAAAAAAGAACCAGATCAAAGCACCAGAGCCAATTCATCTAAGCAACCAAGAGGTAGCCAACCTATCAGATGCACAGTTCAAAGCACTGGTGATTAGGAAGCTCACAGAATTGGTTGATTTTGACTACAAATTAGATGAACAAATGGAGGCTACAATAGGTGAAATGAAGAAAAATGCACAAGGGACCAATAGTGATGGGAGGAAAACTGGGACTCACATCAATGGAGTAGACCAGAAGGAAGAAACAAAACAACCAAACAGAAAACAAGGAAGAAACAAGAATTCAAAAAATGAGGAGAGGTTTAGGAACCTCCAGGACATCTTTAAACATCCCAACATCCGAATTATAGGGGTACCAGAAGGGGAAGAGGAAGAGCAACAAGTGGAAAACTTATTTCAACAAATAATAAAGGAGAACTTCCCCAATCTGGCAAAGGAAATAGACTTCCAGGAAGTCCAGGAAGCTCAGAGAGTCCCAAAGATGGTGGTCCCAAGGAGGAGAACGCCACGGCACATCGCAATTACATTAGCCAAGATTAAAATGAAGGAGAGAATTCTAGAAGCAACCAGGGATAAGGGCACAGTCACCTACAAAGGAGTTCCCATCAGACTGTCAGCTGATTTCTCAAAAGAGACCTTGCAGGCAAGAAGGGGCTGGAAAAAAGTATTCCAAGTCATGAAAGTCAAGGACCTACATCCAAGATTGCCCTATCCAGCCAAGCTGTCATTTGGAATGGAAGGGAAGATAAAGCCCTTCTCAGATAGGTCAAGTTAAAGGAGTTCATCATCACCAAGCCCTTATTCCATGAAATGTTAAAGGGTCTTATCTAAGAAAAAGAAGATAAAAAATAGGACAGTAAAGCCCTGACTGGTGTAGCTCAGTGGATTGAGCTCAGGCCTGCGAACCAAAGGATCGCAGTTCAATTCCCAGTCAGGGCACATGCCTGGGTTGCAGGCCAGTTCCCGGAAAGGGATGCACTAGAGGCAACCATACATTGGTATTTCTCTCCCTCTCTCTTCCCTTCCCCTCTAAAGATAAATAAATAAAATGTTTAAAAAAAAATAGCACAGTAAAAAGACAGCAAACTCACCATTATTAACAACCACACCTAAAACAAAAGCAAACTAAGCAAACAAGTAGAACAGGAGCAGAAACACAGAAATGGAGATCACATGGAGGGTTAGCAACAGGGGAGTGGGAGGAGGAGGGGGAGAAGGTACAGAGAATAAGTAGCAGAGACGGTGGGTAGAAAATAGACAGGGGGAGGCCAAGAATAGTGTGGGAAAAGTAGAAGCTAAAGAACTTATGACACATGGACATGAACTAAAGGGGAGAATGTGGGTGGGAGGGGGTGTGCAGGGTGGAGGGGAATGATGGGGGAGAAATGGGACAACTGTAATAGCATAATCAATGAAATATAATTTTTTTTAAAAAGAAAGCATCTTGATGATTGCCTGATGGGAGGAAGGTGTGAGGGAATGGGTGAAGAGATGAGGGGATTAAGAAGTAAAACTAGATAGATTCAGAATAGCCACAGGGATGTAAAGTACAGTATAGGAAAGGGAGTAGCCAAAGAACTTACATGCATGACCCATGGAAATGAACAACACTGTGGGGATGGCCTGAGGGAGTGATGGGTGCTGGGTCAAGGGGGAAAAGGGGGAAACTGGGACAATTGTAATAGCATAATCAGTAAACTATAATCTAAAAAACCAAAAAAATTGGGACAGTTGTAATAGCATAATCAATAAAATATATTTAAAAAATAGTGATGATAATTAAATCTTGGGGGGGAAACATCACATTCTTCATTAAATTGGTGCCAAGCTAATATTCAGTTTTGTCAGGTTTTTTTCCACAGTATGCAGTATACTTCGAAGTCCTTTCAAAGACACATTGTATTTAATAATTGTGGTTTACATAAGCTATTAGTAAAAAGATGTTTGCAATCCCCAACCCTAAGTACCACTAAGTGACTACTGGAATGAAAGTCAAAAAAAAAAAACATACTGACTAGCTTAAAAGAATATTAAAACATGTACTGGAGATTTACTGGAGAAGCAAGAGTTAATCTGTTATATGGATAAGGGTATTTAATATCAAAATATGTTTTTACTTCATATTAGTAACAATGTGCAGCAAACCAATCTCTGAGTTTCTTTTTTAAGGAGCTACTACAGATTTGTTCCCCAGATTTTAATATTAATTGGAAATTTTAAGATTCTTACGCAACGATTCTATCCAGTCAAGGAAAACTTTTTGTATCCTTACCAAGTCCCAAGAAAAGACTGTAAAATAATAAACTAAAAAGTCATAAAATTTAATCTGAAAACCAATAGTCCACACTAGCATGTTGAATTTGGTTTCTACATGCTAGTGTGGAGCATATGATTTGGGGTGTTCCCCAAATCATATTTAAACAATTTAAGATATTGGGGGAGGGATATGTTGCTTCCATTTTATTTCTGCTTCTCTCAATCCTGTCCACCCCCACCTTTCTTTCCATGTTCACACTATCCAGTGAGCAAATTTTATCAATGAGCAGCCAGGAAAGGCTGACTCCCTCTGGTGAATTTACTTAAGACATGAAGGTCAAACAACCATTGTGCTCATAAAACTTGTGGCTGCTTTGGGGCCCACTTCAGGTCTTTCCTTACCTCCAAGTAACTCATTATGCAGTAAAAAAAGAGGAAAATTGAGCTGATCAAAGGCCATGCTGTCATTAAGTGAAAATGATGGAAGATGAAAGGCCTGCCCTCCACTTCAAAGGTACACTGAGCTCAGGGGAGCTCACAGCAAGGCCCTGGCTCAGGTGCAGACGGCAGCGTGATGGACCGGACGGCACTCCTGCAGCCAGTTATGCATATGTTCAGTGTGCAAAACAGAAACACAATGATGAGCACGAATTCAAATGTTCCTCCTTGCCGTACACAAGTGAGTAACCCCAACTTATAAAGCAGCAGACATCACTTTCCACACTTGCAAAAATGAAAACGGAAACAATCTAGTAAGGTTCAAGGACTGCTAAAGACATTGCCATCAATGAAACAGTGTACAATTATATTTCAACCGAGTTCTTCCTTATGCCCTTAGGTGTATAATGAAATCCATCTTAATTTTTTTTCATCTTAACTTTGAGAAAGTCTGGATGTAGCTGTAAGTCTCATTCCCCAGAAGTTTAATGAGGATACCTAGTGTGTTGAAGCAGAAGACCCCTGGATTTGCTTGAGGCTTTACGGAGAGCAGAGCTGGTAGACAGCTGGGATGGGGACAGGGAGGAAGAGCAGGAAAACCAAGTCTCATTATTCCACAATAGTCCCCTCACCCCCACCCTGCCCTTCCTTGTACCCCACACTCACACCCATACACCGTACAATCAAAAGCTCCTTTAGGCAGTAAAGATTTTACATTATAAGGGGCCCTTAAGTCATTTAGTCTAATCTCCTCCCTCAAACAGACTCCCAGGAATGACTATAAAAAGGGGTAAATACATGTGCACTCCCCATCCCACCCCCTTTAGCACATGGAACAACCTTACATATATGGTTTTGACAAAACTGGAGGCTTTTCAGGGAATTTGCAGGGTCGCCCCCACCACCACTACCACCACCCCTGGTAATTTACTGTTAGTAATGGAAGTACAGAGGAGGCAAAGAGGTAGGGGCCACTCTCTCTGCCTGAAATCTATAACCAGGATGATAGATAACACTCAGGAGCAACGAGTTGGTGCTGGGACATGTTCCAAAAGCTCTATATACATGCATTTGTCCCATTCTCTTAATTACCTATGAAGTCTCATTTTACAGAGGAGGAAATAGAGGCCAGAAGTGACTTAGCTCTTTTTGCCCAAGGTCACATGCCATTCAGAGAGACTTAATGGAGCAGATCCGGCTCCAGCTGAGCCTCCAGGATGAACGGGAGTTTGTCAGTGAACAAAGCCTGCAGGCCAAAGGAGCAGTGGGTGGTGGGAAGAGGAACAAAGAAAGGTGGGAACCAGCCTGGCAGCACTGAGTCACTTGGCAGTTTACAGGCCAAAGGAGGAAAAGCACAAGAGACAAGGGCAGATGAAAGAAAACCCCTTTAACAGTGGTACTGGGGACAGGTTGGACTTTGGCAATCCCAAGCTCTTGAGCTCCTCCAAGACCCCCTCAAATCAACACTCATACTCATTACAAGGTAAACTTAACCTGCTATGCAGACTCCTAAAGACAAGTCCATGCATGTTCTCTCTTCCAGTCAGATTGCCAATCAGCACAGAAATTCTGGACAGCCTCTTATACTTGGCCACACTAAAGAGCGAGCTTGGACTTACTTTTGCAGGCTATGGGAAGCCAATGACAACATTCAAGCAGGAAAGCAAAATACTAAGGTATACTTGGCCATCTTTAAGCATTTGCCCTTGTTGACTGCCTACCTTCACCTAGAATTCCATCCTCTCTTCTCCTCACCCCAGTTTCCAAGCAGCCCCCACCCTCACCACCCCACACAATTTATTCTCTATAAACACTTTCTTAATTTACAACATGCATAATGCCAGTTTGTTTCTTAGAAGATACCTAGTACTAATTATAAAGAAAACATGATACCAGACACTTCTTGAGAAAAGTTGTATTGTGTTCAGCAGTGAATGCTCCCTATCACTGGACACAAAGCCAGCACTCAAATATTCAATGAATGCCCTAGGGCACAGGTGGCAAACACGAGGCCTGTGGGCGGCATCCAGCCCTCCACCTTGTAGCTCTGCTTAACTGTTAAGAAGCAGCTACATTTCTACAGTCCTAAAATTACATTCGGCCCTTTCAAGACAACTGCGAGGCTGATGTGGCTGGCCCCTGGTGACAATGGATTTGACAACCCTGCCCTATGGGTACCAACAGTAAGGTTTGTAATCAAGCTAATAATACTTTGCAAAATATTTTCACGTAAACAAATGGATACACATACAACTTTGCAAAGAATCAAGTGAATGAAGTTATAGTAACAAACAATATTCCCCACTTCAAATCTCCAACGTTTACAATAGCTTAATTGAGATCCATAAAGAAATATAGTGCACTAGGAATAACCTGCAGAATCTGTTTTGCCAATCTATTTTGTTTAAAACTATGCTGACAACAACTGTTAGAACTGCACCCATGCTACAATGCTCCAAAACTGTTTTAGCCTTGACACAAGGTCAGTGGGAATTAGATTAATGAAGAGATAAAGCAAAACTGAAACATTTTAATTTGGGGTCTACTACATTAACTTCTAGCAAGTTAAATGGATAAGTGGTTTGCAACCACTGACATTTATATTTCACTATTCTTCAGGCTCCTTATTCTCTGTGCCACTAACCGTTAGGGCCTACCTCTTTGTCAACCTCACATCAACCATGCTTTCTAGGGATTACAGATCATGCAACAGCACAGGATGGCACAAGCCCAGCCAAACCAGAGAGACAGATGTGAGCTGCTGCAATTGAGAGGTTTCCATCTGTTGCACTGAAAGCTGAGGCCTGAAAGACTTGTATTTTCTTTCTTACACTCATTCAAAGCTGTTCAGGTTTGGGAAGATGTATGTATTTAAGCACTTGATGTTTCACCAAATATCTTTTTTTTTTTTTAAATCCTCACCTGAGAACATTTTTTTCCATTGCTTTTGAAGAGAGAGGAAGGGAGAGAAATATTAATTAGCTGCTTCCAGTGCATGCCTGGACATGGGCTCCTACGTGCCAGGACCACTGGGGACTGGCCCTGCACCCTAGCTATGTGTCCTGACTAGGGATCAAACCTGTCACCGCACCACACTCCAACCAACTGAGGTAGTACACTGGCTGGGGCTCAACAAATATCTTAATTGGCTAACATTTCAACCTTTCTTGCCAAAGACAGATTGATGTCCACTGAAGATTCTCACATTAGACTTATTATGAACTGCAAAGATGGCTAAAATAAAAGCACAGAGGTGGTAATCCCAGATGGAGAAAGTCACATCAGCTCATACATATCCAAATCCCAGCCTTCTGCACAGAATCAGGTTATCTCACTAAGACAGCAGACAATCTACTGGGTTAATGTCAAGGCACTGCAAATGTATTAGAAGAAACAGAAGAAAGCTATGAAGCAGCAGCAGCAGCAAAGGATCTTATTTTAGCACCAAGTTAAAAAAAAATAGGTGTTATATACCAGTGGTCCCCAACCTTTTTGGCACCAGAGACCAGTTTCATGGAAGACAGGGTGGGAGGGTAGGGCTGGGGGTGCTGAGCAGGGGGTGGGGCTCAGCGAGCTTCACTTGTTCCCAACACACCCATTCCTAACTGGCAGAGAGCAGACTGGCACCAACTGCTGGGGGGCGGGGGGGCCACAGGGCCGTGGGGCGGGGTTTGGAACCCTTGTAGTATACTAAAGAGAAATTATATTCTTCATCTCAGGACTTTCTGTAAGCTGCTGTTCTAAATGCTTCTATGACTTTCCAGGTCAAACTGACTTCATGTGAAAATTTGGGAATACATTAACTTTTGGTTAAATCTGATCGTGATCTAGTGAGCTCCTATTTAAACGAAATTGGATTATTTTCATAAATCTGTGGAAATTGTCCTTATTGTTTCTCATCTACTCCTATTTACCACTTAGTGAAGTGCTTTTCAAAGTGTGATCCCTGGGCCACCTGTACCAGAATCACTTGAGATACATATTTAAAATGCATATTCCTAGGCTTGACTCCAGACATACTGAAAAGTTGTCCAGGAACCCTAAAAATCTGTAACTTTGGCATGCTCCCCAAGGAGGTTCCGTGCACACTAGTATCAACACTATGATCAACCAGTCAAACATACCCAACTGCCCACGAGGGATTTAGGCGATGGCGCAGGGGAAGGGAGAACTGATGACTGTGGTATCTCCATGCTCAAGTCAGGAAGTGCCTGAAGAAGCGGGTTCAGAGGGCAAATTTCAGGGTGTCCTGGTCACCTCCAGCCAACACTAACATGCCGAACAGCTAAAGATCGCCTTTAGGAGAGATCACTTCTGTTTCAAACAATGAGATATTTCTCTACAGGGTACACTGTTTTAAAAAATTATATATTTCTCTGATTTTTTAAAAAGATATCTACCTCTTTAGAGGTCAGAACCTTAGATAAGTGACCCCACCCCCACAGGTGCTTCAGTTTCCCCATAGAGAAAATATTATACTATCTGCTGCCTTATATTCCCTATAATGTATATTCTACCATAAACTTCCTACATGTCTTCCAGAAACAAAAGTTCATCCCCCCTCAAAAGCTTTGAATCAGGCCCCCAATAAAAGTCTTGCAGACGCAGTCCATAACCACCAATGTGTAAATTTCTCAGTCTAGAAAAATGAGAGTGGCAGGGAAGGAAGCAAAAAGAAACTTCTTTAACTGTAAAAACTAGTCTCAACTTGCTCAGCAGGAAACTACCAGCATTCTCCTGGCTGGCTCCTCAGGATTAAGTGGAGGCCGGCCAAAAAGCCACTGTGAGATGCCACAGGGGTAAACTGAGGATGGAGTTAAACTGATGTCAGAGATTAAAACACTCTTTAGGGGACCCACCTGTTAAAACACCTCAGTTCATTCTGTAAATATTTTTGAAACAAGAAATAAAATAATTTAGAAAGAATCATATGCTAACTTGTATAGGTTTCTAAAAATTCCAAAGTGCCAGAGGGGTTTTTTAGAGCATACTGTTTTTCAATGCTACTTCATGACAGAAGGGGCAGCTCATGAGAGCAAGACAGTGCCATTTGGGTCAGCTAATTCATCTATGGCAGCACATTGCTTTTAAATCTTGAGAGGAGACATCCTAGCATTTGACAGTCTAACTTATTTGACAAAAGACCATAAAGCACTTAGTAGTTTATAATCCAATATGATTTAGGTTGAATGATATTTGGCTCTGAAGTCTTCAAAAGTACAGGTTTGAAAATGGCAAAGACTTTTTGTTGATATGTACCTATATATCTAGACAGCTTTTTAAAACATATATATAATTTATATGTAATATAAATTTTCTAACTACAGATATAGATCTATAAATGGATAGACATCTATGTGAAGTCAGACATCTAAAATTAAAAATCCAATTTCAGTGCCATATATATACATATACACACATACATATGTATACATACATAATTATATATATTTAAAAAATCACCATATCTAAAGTATAGATTTCTTGAGAGAAAGGAGCCTGTCAATTACATAATTAGGCATTGCTTGTGCAACATATAAATGCGTGAGCAAAACTGAACAGAATAAACACAAAGCCAGAGATTGCCAATCTACTGTGAGCAGAAATTACACTCAGATGTTAAAACGAAACCATGCTGTTGCTCCAGAGGAGTTATATCAAAGGGTTGGGACCATGACATTCTGCTGGGAATCAAGTGCAGATCAGCAAACACGATGGCATATTTTTCTCCTGCTTTTCCATAGCTAAAGAAAAGTGAAGAAGGAATTATAGTCTGTATCATTACTCAGTGCCACATTTATCCAAGAGCTATTACTGCTTAATTTGAAAACAAACAAACAAAAAAACCATTATCTTTTGGGTTAAATAAAATGTGGAATATCCAGACATGAGACTATTAAGTTATTCAGCCCTGAAATGGGATGAAATATTGATAGCATGCTGCAACATACGTGAGCCTTTCATGATGCTAAGTGAAAAAAGCCAGTCACATAAGAGCACATATTGTATGATTCCATTTGTGTGAAGTGTCCAGAATAAGCAAATCTGTAGAGACAAAGCAGACCAGGTTACTAGTGGCCTATGGGAAAAGGGGAATGGAAAGTGACTGCTGATGGGTCCAAGATTTCTTTTGAGGGTGATGAAAACATTCTAAACTTGGATCATGGCGATGGTTGCAAACTGTGAATATGCTAAAACTACTGAATACACTTTAAAAGAGTGGATTTTACGGTATATCAATTACATCTCGGTCAAGTCGTTTAAAAAATGCAATTTTTTTTAAACTATCATCTTTAGAAACCTACCACAGAAAGAGTCCACACTGGGGAGAGTGAACATGGCAGCTCTTTGCCTTCCCAAGACCCTCAGGAGGCCCGAGGCATTGCAAGAATTAGACAAGCAAGTGTCACAGCTGCAGCGCTAGCCAGGGTACAGTGAATCCAACAGGGAAGGGACATTCTTCAGAGCCCAAAGACATAAACTGTGCTACACACACACGACGCCAAGTCAGAGCGGTGTGAGCTCCAGGACAGGTGCACACAGGTCTAAGCACTGCCACTCACATCACCAGAGGTTCTCCAACTCCCGCCCTTCTTAAAAGATCCACTCTGGGGAGGGCAGGAACTTGAAGGGTTAATGTGCGCTTTTCTTTTCTCATGACATATGAGATCTAGCACAGCTGGAGACTTCATAACCTTTAAAGGCAGTGATAAATACTTTAAGATGCCACGAATATTCCCTGAACTGTACCCTAAACACCACGGGGGTAGTTATGAGCTGTGACTACCTCCTCCCCACTTGTTTCAATGGGAATGGGGGATTCATTCTAAAAACAAAAGAAGAAAGAAAGAAAGAAATCACAGGCAAAATGTGAGATAGCATTCACAACTTCCATAAAGTGAGGTGAAGAATAGGTTGCTAGAACTTCAATAACAACAAATGCTCTGTGCAATGCATAAATGAGCAAAGCTGATCCAAAGAAAGGCAAAGCCAAAGACTGTCAGTCTACCTAGTATAACAACCAAATTACCTTAGCCCTCTAAAATGAGGGCTCTGTGATCTCGAATTGCACATTTACTTAGTGCCTATCCCGGTCACAAGCAATAACATGTGCCACTGGCATAGGGAGACCATTAAAATATGGTAGACTCCTTGCTGTCATAAAACATACACTTTTATTGTTGTTTTTAAGATTTTACTTATTTATTCTTAGAGAGGGGGGAAGGGAGAGAGGAGAGGGAGAGAAGTATCAATGTGTGAGAGAAACATCGATGAGTTGCCTCTCTCACACACCCCAACTGATGACCAGGCCCGCAACCCAGGCACATGCCCTGACTGGGAATTGAAACAGCAACCTTTTGCTTTGTGGGCCAACACCAAGCCAATTGAACTATACCCACCCATCAGGGCACAAAGCATACACTTTAGATGTGGTGATTTCATATACATATACATAATATGAAATAATATATATATAATCTATGTAGAACTATACCAACAGTATATATACATTTATGTGTATAAATGTAACAGTGAAATTAAAATTTATTTTTCAGTAAGAATGCAAATGAACATTGTCATTTTCCAAGTAGTCATTCTAGAATGACTTGAACTTACTTATTCAAAAAAAAAAAGTCACTGATTAAAAGATATTTCCAACTCCACTTGTAGAACTGGCTTTAGAATGACATAGGAAAAAACTTGCTCATCATTTTATAGGCCTACTTACATGGAACTGTGCCTGGCAAAAATAGGTGCTTTCTGTAAATGCCTAGTGTGTTTGTGAGTGTGTAATTACTGACCGCCCTTTAAAAAGAAAAGTACCTCAGACCTTGAAAGCAACTTCTAAAAAAACCAACACTTCTGAGAATGAGATCATCACAGCATCATTAAATGTGTAATTTTCCAAAGTAATGATTTTAAAGACAAACTTGAATACCTTACTTATTGTACTTAGAAGATGTGTAAGTTATAACATTTCTGTTTTCAATGTCACTTTATTTACATTAAGGATTATAAAATAAAGATATAACTGCCAAATGATAGCTATATACTACAAACTTCACAGAAATTCAAAAGGAGATATAAATATCGTAAGGCATTGAAAGAAGACAAATCATCTTAAGAATTTAAAAGGTTACAGTATAGTTCCTGCCTATAAAAAGTTGCAAGTTAACTTTTACAAAGGGAAACTGAGCTACACCCTGAAGAATACATAGAATTCATGTCACTGGAACAGAGCAAGAAGGGCATTTCCAAATGGGAGGGAAATCAAAAGAATAGAGAGAGTGGCAGACAGACCAGAAGGAAAATGAAATTGGGTCTAAGAGCTTAGTCCCTGAGCTTTATTTTAACAGGCCAGTGGTTGGATGAATCATTACCAAACAAGAAATAAAGCAAAGCAACACTATACTAAAAGAAAGTGTTTCCAAAAGAGTCCTCTGTGCCACGCTGGTTGTTTGTTCGCTACCTCCAATCTGGCTGCCTGCTGGTTTCCATGGCTGGATTTACCCATTTGGAAAACCGCCCCTTCTTTGACAATATCAAAATCACTACACCTCTGCCCTGAAATGAGACAAGAAACATACATATTCCAAACTCTAACTTAGATGACAATCTCATCAAAGGTAGAGGATGTCTTTTTTCACATAGTACCAATAAGCAATGGGCTCCAAAAAGTAATGAATTAATAAGTTAACGATGAAAAATGCCTTAAGGTTGTCCAATAAAACCCAAGTAGGGCTAAAGTTTAAGACTGGCAATATCAAGTACAGGTGAGGATGGTAAGAGTTCCTTTATACTCTGCCAGTGAGAAAGTCAGATAATACAATCACTTTGGAAAACAGGCAGTTTCTAAAAAAGTTAAACATAGCCAGTGACCCAGCAATTCCATGCATATTTATTTAAGAGAAATGCACATGTCCACCAAAAGGCTTATATGACAATGTTCAAGTCACATCACAAAGTGAATGTAGTTAATATCACTGAACTGTACGCCTAAAAATGGTTAAAATAATAAATTTTGTTATGTATATTTTACCACAATAAAAAAAATGTCTAGAGCAACTTTATTCATAATAGTTAAAAACTGGAAGCAAGGCAAATTTTCATCAACCTGAGAATGGTGTGGACAAGAGTCTATCTCACAGCAGGACCACTGCCTACCACCACCAGACCCATGGGCTACATCCCGGCCCAAACGGGGACTGCTTCACCAAATCCCCTCAGAGGCCGTGTGAAGGACCTTGCCCTGTGTGCCCCCCATCAAGTGCTGGTTTGTGCTGGTTCTAGACACAGGCTGTGGCCCTGCCAGGGCAAGCAAGCATTCCTCTGACCCAGGGCATATGAAGCCCCAGTACCCCATCCATCCTGCCCTGTCCTCTACAGCCCCTCAGCACCTGCCATGCACTGTAGTGTGGAGGACACCCCTGCTGTCTCACTGCCAAGGCCCAAGATGAGCACTGTATGTAAGTTCCCATAATAAACTCTTGATATAATGATTGAGTTGTCAGCCTTTCCCCAGTCTCTTAGCTCAAGGGAATTTTACATAATAGGTAAGCAAACTGTGACATACTTACTACAGCACAGCAATAAAAAACTACCCATTCCTGCAAAATCATAGGTGAATCTCAAAGATATGTTGAGAACAAAAAGTTGGAATCAAATTATATGACGTTCAAGAGCAGGCAAAACTAATCTGTGACTGTGTAAGTCAAAACAGTGGTCATCGCCCTGGCCAATGTGGTTCAGTTGGTTGGAGTGTCATCCCATGGACCGAAAGGACACAGGTTTGATTCCTGATCAGGGCACGCAACCAGGTTCTGGGTTTGATCCCAGGTCAGGGAGCTTTCAAGAAGGCAACCAGTTGATCTTCCTCACTTCCATTATTTCTCTCCGCCCATCCTCACAAAAAAGCAATGAAAAAAAAAAAGTCCTTGGGTAAGGATTAAAAAAAAACCTGGTTATCTTGGGGAGGATATGTACTGACTAGCAAGGAAGCATGAAGGAACTTTTTGGGGGGATGGAAATGTTCTATTATGTTGATCTGGGTGGTAGTTACAAAAGGTACAGATGTAAGAAAAATTTCATGAAGCCATGCACTTAAGATTGCACCATAATTAACAATGTCTCAATGAAAATAAAGGAAGAAAAAAGAAAACCCAACTTGTGGAACACCCCAGTGAATGCTTCCACGTTAAGCCCAGGGTTTACATTTTGTCACCCTCACCAAATACACTATTATCACAAAATAAGAGCTCACAATAAAAAGTGTCCCTGCGGTATTGTAGGGTCTGTCCTATTCGGGGCAGTATCTTTTTAAGGTATAAAACCAAAGTAGTTTAAGAAGAACATATATCTATTGATTCCTTGAGCCTTTCTAAAATTCATCAAATTTTTTAATTCTAAATATATTTTATTCCTATTAGAACCCAAATGATTATTTGATCTTATGTTTTTCAAGTTCATAATACCATAACAAATGCTAGTTCCCAATATAGCATAGAAAGGTGTAATGCCATGGGGCATTTGGACTCTTTGACCACCATTAATAAACCAACTACAAAATCCTACACTTGTATTCATTTTTTAAAAATGTTTTATGTATTTATTTGTAGAGAGGAAGGGAGGGAGAGAAACATCTACATGTAAGAGAAACATCAATTGGTTGCCTCTTGCACATGCCCCAACTGGGGACCAAGCATACAACTCAGGCACATGTCCCTCCCCAGAATCAATTCGGCAAGCTTTATGCTTTGCAGGACAATGCTCAACTGAGCCACACAAGTCAGGACAGATTCCACTTTTATTGGGTTGGCAAAAAGTTCATTTAGTTTTTTCCATACAATGGCCTCTAGCAGTGCTTAGTTGTATTTAACTTCATTAGAAACAATTTTGTTAGAGTGTATTGTGACAGCTGTCATATCAGCATGCATATAAAACAAAAAATTACCAAAATTGGTGAATTTTAATATTGAAAATGGAAGAAAATACGCAATATTTTTGGTGCATTATGCTTTATTATTTCAAGAAACATAAAAACACAACTCAAACGCAAAAAAAAAAAATTTGTGCAATATATGAGAAGGTACTGTGACTGATGGAATGTGTCGAGAGTGGTTTCCAAAGTTTCTTGGTGCTATTGACATTTTGCTACAGGCCTATCTTATGCATTGGAAGATGTTTAGCAACACCCCAGGACTCTACCCACTAGAAGTCAATGGTGGGAGACAGACAGCCTTAAGTCACCTCAACACACAACGTTGGTCAAGAAATAGTCCGGCCATTGCTAATATAATGAGAACTGTTTGTGCAACAACAATATAACCTGGCAGCCAAGGAGAGTGGACTGGAATGCGCGTGCATGAACAATGGCGACTTCACTGTACTAGTCAGTGGTAGACACCACTGAGCGAGCATGTGTACTGTGTGGCCATCTTATTTAAAATGACTTAAGTAGAACAACAAATCTAAATCAGATTTTGCATTAAGCTTGAACAGTCCTCCCCGGAAACTATTTGGATGATTCAGAAGACTTCAGCTTCATCATGTCTCATGCGGAGTTTTTTAGCAAAACATCAAATCTCCCAGATGACTCAGCCCCCCTACAGTCCAGATCTAGTGCCCTGCAACTTCTGCCTTTTCCCAAAACTAAAATCACCTTTGAAAGGGAAGAGATTTCAGACCATTGATGAGATTCAGGAAAATACAATAGTGCAGCTGATGGCAACTGAGAGAACTGTGTGAGGTCCCAAGGTGCCTACTTTGAAGGGGACTGAGGTGTTATTGTCCTATGCACAATGTTTCTTGTATCTTACATCTCCTTTAATAAATGTCTCTATTTTTCATATTACATGGCTGGATAACTTCTGGACAGACCTAGTACTTTTAAATTCTTCACAGGTCCATGAGAGAAATAAATTATCTACTCAAATCTATATTCTGAAATTTGAAAATAAAATCAGTTATTTTTAAGTATGGATTCAATGATTCTGAACAGTAAATAACCTAACACACATTTACCTATAATAATAACAGTTTTCATAATCTGTTATTATTTTATCTTCCCTGCTAGAATATAAACTCCAAAAAAGTCAAGGATCTTGCTATGTATTTTGTTAACAATTATACCCCGAGCCCATAAAATAGTGCCTGGCACATAGTAGGTATTAAATATTTTCCCATAAATGATCAGTTCATTTAACAAACCATCCAAAGTAAAGTAACTACAAAACAAGATGAGCAGGGACAGTTATTTCCAACCAACCAGACCACTTTAAATGTTTCTCTACAGAAATTGAGCTTTTTAAAGGGTTTTCTTTCCTTTTCTTTCTTCCCTTCTTGTTTATACCACTCCTTTCCCATTTGTTCCTTTCTCTAAGAGTAACATTCTAAGAGTTAACAAATTCACTTGTGGTACCAACTGAGTATTCCTGGATTAATCACACAATTTCAATGTTTCTTTATCTTTAATGAAAAGACACTGGAGTAGATTCATACATTAGCAGATACAATGGAAGAAAGAATAAAGAGAAGAAAGAGAAAGTCCTAGCCCTGCCAGAGCTGGGCAGACAGATGAGTCTGTAACACAGGGAGACACATACTCTGACAGAGCATGCATGACACGCCATGACACTACAAACACAGCATCTAATCATGCCAAGAAGATTCGGACAGGGAGTCACTTTCCCCAAAGATATCTCTGCCCTTTAGGGATGAATAGAAGCCAAAAGGGCTGTGGGATTTCAGGAGAGGCAATGGCTCACTCAAAGGAAGTAGTTTGATATATCTGGACTAGAGGCTGTGGGCGAAGGAATGGTGGAAGATAAGGATGTGGGTGAGGGTATGGTAGGAGATAAGGCTGGAGAGGTAAACAGAAAATAGTACTGTGGTAATATTGTGGATGAATGTCTAAAAGGGAACAAGATTAGAGGCAGGGGTCAGTTAGGGAGTTATTATACTAACAAAGAAGAAAATTAATGAAGACCTAAGAGTTCCTATGACCTCTTCAACTTCTCATTCCACAGCACTGTTTGTTCCTAAGTGATCATTCTTGCCCAAAGCTTCATTTTTTCCCCTTATCTCAAACCATTAACTCCAGCAGTGGCCTCTCCTGAGATCTAGACCCGTGTACCCCAACTTTCCAAAACTCATCTTCTCTCTGAACCCTCAAAGGTCCTTCAAATTCAACATATCTAAAACTAAACTCATGATCGCACCCCAGAATCCAACTTTCTTCCTTTGTCTCCTCTCTCCACCAATGGGAGCACCCTCCATCCACCTGGATAAGCTGGAAACATGGGAGACACTCTCAGTGCCTTCTAAGTCTTCTCCGTCACCTCCTGCTTCAACCTAGCACCACGTCCTGCCAGCCTTCTCTCCAAATACCGTACAGATCTGTCCATTTCTGTCCTGCTACACAACCACCACAATCTGGGTAGCTACCAACTGTTGCCTAAACTACAGCAACAGGCTCACGTCCTTTCCTAATCCCCTTCCAATCTATTCTCAAGCTGCAACCATACTTTGTTTTTAATGTCCATCGGCCTGCCTCACTTTTTTACACCCTCACACCCACCACTAGGTGCTCCGGCGAGGCCCAGTCAGTGTTGCTCACCAGCACCTCATTTCCCATGGAGTGGGTATTTGTTAAGTACTCGAGCCAAAAGATGTAAGAATTTTAGGAATTTGGAGGGAGCTAGTACCAAATGGCACAGAGATGAACTAAGGCGAGGACTAAGAAGTGTCCCATGAACTCATACTACAATGTCATTTAGTAATCTTGTCCAGAACAATTTCAGTGAAGAGGCAGAAACAGAAGTCAGATGACAATGTATCAAGAAAAGAGTGGGCAGAAGGGAAATGGAAACACATTTCTCTTCATCTTCTGATAATGTGGACGGCAAGGAAGCATGTCTAACAGCTGGAGGTAAACACAATGTTTAGGTATGGGTTCGGTTTTGTTTTAAAGTAGGGAGAGATTATGCATAAGCACATGAGGAAGAGAAAGACCCTGGGGGGAAGGAAAAGGAAACTAGAAAATAAACAGATCACTGATAAGTCCCTGAGGCTAGAAGGGTTGGGATTTGTGAGAACCAATAGAAGAATTAACCTCTAACTGAGCCTAAGGGAAAGAAAAGAAGGATACTGTTGGATTCAGAAGAGTTTGCAGGTGGGAAAGCCAAAAAGATGTGGTGATTCCTCTATTTCCTCTTTATATGATGTATAAGAATTCTTCAAGCTCTGTAAGAAGGCACTCTCTCTCTGTCGTTGTTGGACAAGTACAGTATGAATATTTGTGTGTGTGTTCTACATAGTTTTATCTCGTGTTGTATTTATTACTGGACACCAAGAGCAGTGTTTGATGTCCACTGTTCGTTCTGGAACTCACTTCACTCCACCTCTTCCCCTACCAATAACCAGCCACCTCTTACTGGTACAAAGCCTCTAACAGTAAAAGGGTTCCCATCACAGTCTCGGGAAACCGGTGGTGACTGTTCCCAACTGTGAATTCAGCAGAGCGGTGCTAGAAAACTTTACATAGGTTGTATACCAAGAATGACTACTATTTTCCATCTCTTTTACCCTCTACTCAATAGAACTTAAAACCTGATATAGCTGCTATTACATACTCCTTTTAAAAAGCTACCAAATCACTCTCATGGGTGATTTTAAGCATTGGCAAAGAGGTCACAGCTTTTCAGCAGGGAAATAAAAACAGGGTTCTCTGTAGGGTCAGCCAATTGTTTATCAGTTACTCATCAGAAAAACAATAGTTGAAAAGGACACACATAGTAAGAATGGGAGAAAATGGGTACAGGAAAAAACTGCTGACATTAAAATAAAATTTAAAATTAATCCCTTGTCACTTTAATGGTACTGCCACATAATGGAAAATGTGTTTGTTTTCAAAGGGGGAAAAACATCCAGAAATCTGCACTCATCACTCCTTCAACTGCTATCGGGAAGAAGCATAGACTCTGTCCAGCTGGATTTGGGGTAGTGTAAACAACTTTGCTAAATTGCTTGGCAGAGTGCATCTGCATCAAACCATTAAATTCTGGAATTCACTCTATTAAAATCAAATCATTAGCCAAGAAGAATTAGCAGGCAACTATTTTCATGCAAAACAGATATAAAATAAAAACCAAGAGCAATACATATGGATGACTCATTTTCATTCAAAATTTTAGGTGGTGTATAAGGCAGACTATTATTGTAGATCTTTGCTGCTCTTTAACAGCCATCTCTATACAATGCAGAGTATTGTTTCAATACTGGAACAATTTAAGCTTTTTCTCTGTATCTAAAAGTCCCTGGATTAACATCCAAAGAAACCTGGCACTGCAACAAAGCTGATTTGTAACAAGTCTCAGCCTTTAAGCAAATTGCTTATTAATGCAGAACTGAAGTCGCTGTTCAGACCCTAAGTAGTAAGCCATGTATACCAGGAAGTACCCCCCACTTTACACTTTCCAAAACTGTGCGGAATTTTCTAACACATAACTTTCCATTACAGCATGGATGGTGGAGGCTTTAACAGGTGGTGAAAACATGAACAGAACACTGATGGGAAAACAAAAGTTCACACCAAAGCATCACCAGGTAATAAACGATGCAGCAGCAGCAGCAGCTAAGAAGGAGGGATGGGGCATCTACATGCATTCCACAGCCAAGTTTCCCCAGACTCTGAGATAAGCTGACATCACATGGAAAAGACAGACTCTTAGAACATGCCCACTGCTTTAAAAGACCTCAAAAACAAAGAGACAACAGAAGATTTACAGGATAATTCCAATTATATAAGGCTGAGTGGATAAAACAGCTGTGATACCTTTATACAATGGAATACTACTCAGCAGTAAAAAGAAAATTTTAACCTTTGCAGCAGTATGGATGGGCCTGGAGAAACTTATGCTAAGTGAAATAAACCAGTCAAAGAACGACAAGCACCGTACGACTTCACTCATATGTGGAATCTAATGAACAAACTGAACTCAGAAGCGAAACAGAGACAGACTCATAGAGAGCAGACTGACAGCCCAAGGTTGGGGGTGGGGAACAGTAGGGGGTGGAGGGAATTGAACAAAAAAGAAAAAAAATAAATAACTCATGAATACAGAAAACACTGGGGTGATTGCTGGGAAGAGGGGGTAGGTAGAGGTGGAAGAGGGTATGGGGGGATGGGAAGTAAAAAGACACAACTAAGCTAATTTGTTTAGAATTGCACAATAGGTAGTAAATGTATTTTTAAAAGCAAATTGTAATTGTGGTGACCTGTTGTGGTTGGGAGAAATTATGATTGGGAAAGAATACTTGAAAGAGGCAATTTACTATTTCTTGACCTGATAATGATTACAAGGTTTATCTTTTAACTATAAACTCACACGTTTTGTGCACATTTATGTGTATATATTATAGTATTTCATAATAGAAACTGTTGAGAAAGACAGAGAAACAGTGACAAGAACCCACCCCTAGACCTAGTGCATTCCTCAGCAGAGTGCAGGCATTCCATAAATGCTGGAGAGAATGGAATTGGGTGACAGAAGGACAGCAGGGAGTTTCCTCTGTGCACTTACTAAATATATTCCAGCCCGCTGTTTCCAGACTTCTTTGCAAACAAATGGATGAAATGTTAAGAGTTTGGGAAGATCATATAAATAGCAACAAATGAAGGAGAACTTTAAAACTGGACTTCCTATTTTACAGGGTAAATAAACATTTTTTCAATGAGTAAGGATTCACATAATTAGAATGAAAACATACCCTGTATACAATACTGTGAAATTAACACAATCTAAAGAATTACTTTTGATGCAGAAAAGGCAAGATACAGCAAACTGATGGAAATAATTCTTTAGAACTTAGCAGAAAATGCAATATTCAGGAAGGCAGAGAGGGAGAGAGGAAGAGAGGGGAGGACAGAGAAAGAGAGAGGGAGAGAGAACAAACAAATGGAGAAAGTAAAATCACTTCCAGACTCTGCTTTCAAAATCAAGTGTCCATGGGTGAAGTGTTTTGGGGCAGTGGGGGGTAGGGGGCGGAGGTGGGGGTCTGATACATTAGTTCATTAAAAAATAAAAGAGGGAGGCTATTTTGTAGGAAAATTAATGTTGCCGAGCAAGACTAGAAAATAGTTCCAATGAACTCAATATGCACTAATACACAGATACCACTAAATATAAACAGCCATTGAATAAATGTTAACATACATAGAGATAAAACAGACAAAGCCAGAAAACAATCCCTGGTAAGACTGGTTTTATATATTTGTGTACATGCAGAAGTGCTAAATCTGGATCTAATTTCTTCATGACAAAACCCAGTTTTCTGCAACATCCTCACAATCCCAGAGGGAATTTCTTTTCATCTTACGGCGTATTTAAAAAAAATAAACAAACTTCACAGCAACAAACTGAAGCTCCCTAGGAGAAGAAGGCCGTGCAGACAATAGGGAAGGGAAGAAAGAAGGAAGAGAAATCTGCCTTCCCAAACAAAGCCATGTTCAGGCTCCAGAGGATAAACAGCCAAGTAAAATAATCCTTCCAGAAGAAGATACAGAAACAAGGGTGGGAAGCTGGAAGGAAAGAGAGTATAATCACACCTTCCCTCCACAAACTGTAATTAGAAGAAACACTGACTGGCCAGATCTCTCTCAGGAGATCTCTTGGGCTCACCTGGGCCTGTTTTATTAATCAGGCTCCTCCCCAGTATCTCTCCCTCTGTGCCCCCACCTCCTCTTCTCCCTCCTTCTTCCCTCCCTCTCTCCTACAAACAAAAAGCTCAAGTAAAATGAATTTCCACAGCAAAATAGTTGCAGATGTTCTACCTTGGAATACACCCCTGGATCAAGAGCTGGTCACGTGATATGCAGGGCCCAGGACCAGAGACTGATACAAAAAGGCTCTGCTCAGTGGCCTTTTCACCTTCAAAGTGCCCAATGCTCCTAAGTTTCCTGATGCCTCTGAGCTCAGGAGACAAAGAACAATGAAACCAGGACTCCACTAAACTGCTGGTGGCTGGACTGGCAGAAAACAAAACCGTAGTCACCCAGCCTTGCTCACACCCCTAGCAGAGTCTCACTCAACAACTCTTGTCCTGTGTGTCTTCCTTTCAGTTCCAGAAAATTAACTTAAATGTAGCCTGTGACGAAGTAAGTGATAATTATGTTCTAAAACAATAAGCAGCTCTAAAGTGTGAAGAACTTAGAATATTCTTTTCTTAAGCATCCAGATGATCATAATATGTGATTTTTTACTTTCTCCTAATATAAATCACACTAGTAAATTAAAAAGGGAGAATTCTTCTACCAAATTACACACTAATGGCGCCTAACCCATAATTAAAGTATCACTAACAGCAGCTTAAAGCTACAGCCAACCATGAGCACATTTATTAGGGCCTAAGTTTTCAGCACCAAGTAATTATGCAAATATAACCATCAGCCATCTTGAGAAAAGTCCACGGTCTAACCAGCTCCCTACTCCCTTGGGGAAATATTCTTTGTGAACTGGCATTACACAGAGCCTCCTCCTCTGCACAATCAGAAAAAAAGTAAAACAAACCTAAGTGCCATTGCAGCAAAGAGAGCAAATGCCAATGAGACTGGTCACCTAGAGTTCTCATCACCGTCTTTCCTGAAAATCACAACACCCTGGAAACCTAGACCAGCAACTAACTGGCTTCAGAGCAATGAAGGGTCCAGGACAGGCTCGATTGTGCGCTGTAATCCAAAATGCCCCTGTGCTAGGATTGTGAAGATCCTGCGGTCTCTAACATCAAGGAGCTAATAATTAAGACAAGCCACTAAATAATTCTGGAGACGCAGTATGCTATAGAAGAATCATGGAGTAGTCAAAACCACTGATTGGGTTCTCACAACAATTGAATTCTGTTACAAACTTCCTTAATACACTTGAACAGACAATTTGCCTCCCTGGCCTGTTTCCTTGGCAAAAACAAAGCAAATATATTAGTTGATGCCAAGGCTCTGCAAATAATTAAATAATTAGAGAATGCAAGATAGTATATAACCAAGGCTGAATTATACAGTAGCGACTACAGCTGCTACTGAAAAGATTTTGATTGTTGTTGGGTTTTTGGGGTTTTTGTTTTTTTGGTTTTTTTTTTTTGAGTCAGCCACTTGCTGAGTCGTATGAGACACCATGCATGCCAGGACTGAGAGATCCAACGGTGACCAAGACAATACTGTGCCTTCAGAAGGCTTTCAATCTCCTAGAGGAGTATTCTGAGGAGAGTTCAGAGAGGGGAAAAGGAAGGTTGAGGTTTGACTAGAACCCTTCATGGATATGGAGGCAAAACTGGGATTAAAGTGAGTATAATCTGAACATTTAGTGCTGTGATGAATAATGAACTGGTTAACTGTTGAGGATTGTAGCAATAAACCATGAGGTTTCCAACAGACACATTAACACAAGCAGAGAGTTCTGGTAATTTGCTCATCACCAATGAAGGTAATTAGTTTCCAGAAATTAGCCAGATTTACATTCTTTCTGCCCTTTGCCAATCTTCTCCTACCCCAAGGGGCCCCCACCACAAACCTACTATTTGTGGTTAATTTTTTTAATTCTCTTTTCAGTTACTTCTGGAGTAACTTTTTATTCTCTTTTCAAGTCCTTCTGAAGGACTACGGTGAAAGTCAGGTGCCAGAGAGCAGTCACCAAGCAGAGTCCACCTTCACTGTGGGATTTTAGGGAAGACATTGTATGCTACAAGACAATTGGCTTTAAAATAAACATTTTTTTATAAGTTGCTAGAGAGGTTGAAGAAAGATGGTACCAACACCATTTATTGTGTGGAGCAAAGTTGTGTGTAACACAACTAAGGAATACGGTATACAACTAACCTAGAGAAAAAGAATAACCATCAACATCTTACTTTTTTTAAAGTAAAAATTCAGAAAATTTGTACCTTATTCTTCTTTTTTAAATCCTCGCCTGAGGATACGTTTTATTGATTTTAGAGAGAGAGGAAAGGAGAAAGAGAAAAACAGAGACAAATGAGATGTGAGATAGAAACATCAATCAGTTGCCTCCCCTATGCACCTGGATCAGGGATAGAACCCACAGCCTAGGTATGTCCCCTAACTGGGGATTGAACTCCAACTTTTTGGTGTATGGGACCATGCTCCAACCAACTGAGCCACCTGGCCAGCACTGTCTCTTATTCTTAAGAGAGGTGAAGTTCGCCTGTGCCCTAAGTGAAATCAAACGCTGCCTACCAACTGTACATTCCACTTTCCAAATAACTTCCCTGGAATGCTGGAGAGCTGGTATGTTTAATACAAATGTTCTTAAGTGCTGAGTTTAAAGGAACAATAACTGTTTCAACTTTTCTTTAAAAAAATTTCCATGTAAGATTTATGCCCATCTTAAAAACACCCTCTGAGTTCAGAGCAGATGTGTGCAGTGTTTGCAATGAGAAAACCACCTGGACATAAACAATCCACCATAAACACCACTCAGATTTTGCTGTGCTTTTTCTTCATATCCAGTGTATTTATTTTGGTGTTAAAATAATGTTAACTTTCATAATAAGGAAAATAGCAGCAGATGTTTAAACCAAACAGACTATATAGCATATCATCCCACATATCAACTTGACTTTCAAAATCAAAGTTTCTTCCTCACAAATAAGGAAGGAGGCTAGAAGACTACTCATGTATTTTACATACTACAGAACAACAAATCAACCTGGAGCAGCTTTTCCTCACCATCACCAACTGGAGACACAAAAATTAACATGGTATCAATTTCCAAACAATCTTTATGTCCTTCTTAAGCTGACCATTATATTTTGTTTTGAAAATATCATATTACTTGATTACAAAGATAAACAGAAATTGCCTGAAAAGTTTTTAATTTCTTGTTCATTACAAAAAAATTAAAAACGCTAACTGCAGTAACTTAATTTCACAGGAAACAAGTCCAGTCACTTGCTATTTAGACTATTATGAAGAAATCTGCCTTTTAAAGGAGTTAATTCAGAAGCAAGATGATACTTACTGCCGCAGATTCAAAGAAAACAATTTACCAAAATTCTCATTAGTGGGACAAGTGGGGGTAGGGGTCCTTTAAAAAAAAAAAAAAAAAAAAACTTAATTATAAAACCCTTATCCACAGAGTTAAAAAAAAAAAGCATGAATAAGATTTTTTTTTCTTCCCCTTGAAGGGGAAAGGATAAGTTTTCAACTGATTAGGCAACAGGCCTGAGATTTTTTACATGTAAAGTACAAGTGGATTGGCTCACTCTCACAAGTTTCTTCAATGTTTTCTTTTTCAAGAGAAATGTTCAGTTCATTATAAAAGAAAACACGGAAACGGCTACTGCTGAATTAGAAAAGAGATGTCTCCTCTATTTGTATGTCATTACAACAAAAAACACTCCCCCTGCCAAGCTGAATTCCCCCAGAGATGCCTCTCCGGCCACTCAAACCCAGGCCATTACCACTTTTTCATATTGCACGTAGATAATGTTCCAATAGATTAAGAAATCACTTCTTCTCTTCTTACTACCTGCAGAGACAGCTTGAAATACTACAACGCACTGGGGAAACACCTCATGGTTTAGTAAGTGGTAATAAACAGTAAGAATTCAGAGCTTTTTTTTTTTTTAAAGCTTTCTCGTTACTGTGTTGTGCAATCACAAAGGGCCAGAGTGTGGAGGGGAACATCCTTCAATGTCAGAGCTCTCTTGGAGCTGCACAGGAAATGGGAAATGAGACAAAGAGCCAGTCTGTACTCTGTGACATGAGTGCCCTTCCAGTCCCCCAAAATGAATAGAAAAATTCTTCATTGTTTGGGACAATCGGTCTCAAAAACAAAAACTCACTGTAACTTTCTGTTCCCCTCTACATGAAAACCCAAAGCGCTGTTGTAATGCAACACAATTACTGTAGATGGTGTATGTTTAAAATAAGTATCAATGCAAAACAACAACAAAAAAATCCCTACACATTTAACTTTTACCTAGGTCCTAAAAATTCACCCCCTAAAGAAAATGCCAAAAGAAACTTTAAAAAATACATTTTTAAAGAGTTAAAAATCTGAAGTTAGTACATTACTAGCATAAAGCAAACTTTTAACAGCTTATATTTCACCTCCTCCCTACCCCCAGCCCTCCCCACTGAACCCCTGAAGACTAAGATACAAAGAACAAACATTAAAAGTGAAAAAAGTACAGAATAACAACTCACTTTCAAAGTACCCTAAACTTCCAAAAACAGAACAGAAAGCACAGAAGACATTCAGAACCCTACAGGAAGAGTGGTCTTGATAAAAGCAATAGGATAGCGATTTCTAGAACAGAACCTCTACCTTCATAGCACAGAATGCCGATATTGTTGTTCATCTTGTCCAGGTACTGGTAGTTCAACAGGTCCATCTTCATAAATAGCATTTATTGGGCTAGCTCAGAAAACCAGCTCTTTGCTTTTGCCCCAAAAAGAGTACGTTTCAAAAATCAATTATTGCTGAGTAGCTCCTGGCTCTTCTCTTAAACTTCACCAAGACGGAGGCCCGGCCTCAAATGAGCAAAACAAAGTATGTAAAAGTTAAAAAAAAAAAAAACTAGAAGAAGAAGAAGAAAAGAAAACACGCAGGCAAAAAAAATGATCACACAAAACCCTTCAAGGGTTTAGTTGTAGACAGTATACGTTTTGTATCCTCAGTGGAGCATTTAGAAATCGTTTCAGAAGTCTTTACAAGTCTTTCTTCGAAATAAAAAAGGAGTGAGAAAGAAAAGCTCGAAGCACATTTCCTAGGACAAAGCCCCGCTGGCGTCCCTCGCAGCCCGCTGCAAGTTCACTGCGCTGACATGCTGGCTATGCGTGGTATGACTCGTATGTAAACGAACTTCCTCTTCCCAGCGGGAGCGCGCGCGAGCATGCGCACTGAATCCCCGGGGCTCGGCAAATGTCAGGGATATTTTCTGCACAAGATCAGCCTCTAAATGTATTAAGTGTTTGAAAGAAAGAGAAAGAGGAGGTGGAGAGTCTGTACGGAGGGGCCTTGGCGGAGCTGCTCTTGACAGGAAGCAGCCCTGCCACTGCAAAACCGTAGGAGGAAAAAGAAAACCCAGGAAGTTTCTTTTTCAGAAGCTGAGTAAAAAGTAAAAAATCCATCATGGAAGCAAACTTCCATGGAATTTAACTCTACTGTAACTTCTCTTTGGGGTTTCAGAAACCCAGTGTGTTTTGCTATGGTACATATACCACATATATTTTGTAAGGTTTTCTTTCTTTTTAAAATTGTTTTATAATGTCTATTTACATTTCATCTGCATATTTAAATTTCTGGTGTTAATCTTATATAAATTTCATAGGTCTCAGAACTTATGTGGACAGGGCTGGGACAGTATCACCTTTTCACAGCAGAGGAAACTTAGGCTCAGAGGGATTAAATGACTGGCCCATGGTCCCCCCCAAAGAGTTGGGAGAACTACCTTTAGTGTGATTTGTCCCCCTAGTATTATAACTTTCTAGAAAACTGAGAAGGGAGAAATGAAAGCTGTTCCATCTGCGTATTACAAGCATGGTAGCATGCTACATGTTGCTCCTTATTGGAAGGACTGGATTTGGGGCCTTAAATTTGCATCTCCGTTATCTAGCACAGCAAGTAGGTACCCCAAAGCAGCTGTTCACTGAATGAATCACTGAATGTTCAGAGTCTTCAGCACATGAAGAACACACTAGCAAAAAGCAGGAAGGTGGGGGGGGGGAGTTTTTATCTTTGTAGATTTTGGGCACCATAAACAGACTAATATAATTCACTATAGGAAGTGTTTCCATATTTATATTATTACTTGCTATTTGGAGATTTAGAAAATATCAAGGGGTATCCTATTTGTACACCAAGACCTAATTTTAATGCCCTAAAATAAGATTTGACTATATAATTTAAAGGGGTCATATGTTTGTTTGTTTTAAGATTTTATTTATTTATCTTTAGAGGGGAAGGGAAGGAGAGAGGGAGAGAAATATCAGTGTATGGTTGCCTCTCGTGCGTCCCCTGCTGGGAACTGTCCTGCAATCCAGGCATGTGCCCTGACTGGGAATTGAACCGCGATCCTTTGGGTCACAGGCCCGCGCTCAATCCATTGAGCTACACCAGCCAGGGTAAAGGGGTCATATGTTAAAAATTCAGCAATAGTTGCATTTGGGGTAACAGGCCCATTCATGGCAAGTTGTTCTAATCAAATCTTATCTGGAGATTAACATGGCACCTAAATACTGTGCCCATCCTGTTGCAATAGTAGTCACTGGGATAGCAGCTGGTGAAGTAGGCAACAGAAAAATCAAGATTTTACAAGCTTTAATCTATAAGGGTATTTATATGTTAGATAGTAAATAAGCTCTATTGAAAGATATATATTCCATCAATTACAATTAAAATACCTAATGGTATTTGGTGGGAGGGTAGGAAGAAAACTTATAGCATCTAGTGTACACAAGATTATTGCACTTATATAACAGGCTTACCATCTTTAAGTATCAGATTCAAATTCAGCTAACAGCTTTGGAGTACAATCATTATGCTATGTTTTTTGACCTAAGCTCTCAATCAAAAAACATTGGGTGCCATTAGCAAATCCTATATGGATGACAATTGGCAGCACATTGGAATCAACACAGAGCTGTTAAAAATTCTGATGCTGAGCTTGCATCCCAAACCAATCTGAGGGGGGTGGGACCCAGCACCAGGATCGTTTTAAAAAATTAAGAGTCCCAGGTGATTCTATTATAATATGCAGCCAAGGTTAAGAACCATTGCTTTCATCTGGGAGGGAAATTTACCTGTCTTGAAATACTTCATTATACACTTATTTTGAGAACGTTTTCTTTTTAAGATACTGTGACTTAACCAGATTCAAATAATACCATTGTAAAGATATGTGTAAAATATTTAGTAAGCTCCCTTTCATGACTCAGTATCACTTCCACTGTGGTTCAGCTTCTAAGTGGAAATCATCTGTGTAGACACAGTCCCACGGGTATCCCTCGACTTGCTGGAATGATCCATAGCAAAATTCCCAGCCCCTGGTCATGACCTTCCCACTGATCCAGGGTGCTAGTGTGGTGCTCCTGGATTGTAGTCCACCAAGAGTTCAGAACTGGTTGTCACTATCCACAACAGAGCAAACATTTCAAATCCTTTACAGCAATTTGACAGAGTAATTTTGTCTCCCAAACATTAACTTTAAAAAATTAAAGATTGTATTTTTTTCATAGTTCTACTTAGTAAGTTTTGCTGCGTTTTACAAGTACCAATCTGCAATGAAGTAGGTGAGGGGGAACCTGGTCATCCACCCAGACAGTCTAAGAAGCCCTGTGCTGGAGGACAGGTAGCTACAAGGGCTGGACTCCGCAGTACAGTCAATGCCCTCGGCAACCTGCAGCTGGTCCGTCCTTGCTCCTCCCATCTTACACCCAATGCTTCAAGCACACTTAATTACGATACTTAAAGTTACTCTTAAAAATCTCATTATTTCACTTCTTCATGCATGTTCTCTCTTTTGTGAAAGACTTTTCCAGCCAGTCTACCCAGCAAACCACCCATTCTTCTTCAGGACTTGGCATACACCTGTCTTGTGCTGTGGGACCCCCACTCTTCCACCTTGTCACTCCTGCTCTGTGCCATCACTGTTTCACATGCATGCTTGTATCCACTTCTAGTCTTTCAGAGCAAGGGCTATGCCTTCTGTACCTTTGCAAGGTCAGTTAGGCATAAGCCTGGCACGTGGTAGGCCATTAATAGATACTTGTTCAATGAAATCAGTAAGATTAAAACTTCTCAGAGGCAGACTCTCTCCCACACACTTCCCCTACTCCCAAAAACACTAGATTATCTAATGTGACGCTTCTCAAACTGAATTGTTGACATCTTTTGGGGACCACAAGTTCTCACATTTGAAAAATGCTCATCTAGATTCTGATCACTCTTTAGTTTACAATCCATTCATTTTAAAAATCCTAATACTGGGAAGTGCCAATGCTTCAAAGTTCACTCATAAGCTAATATATTCATGATTAAAGTACAAACAGAATTGTTTTTAAGTACATTGGAAGTATGGTGCTAAATTTTATCTATAAAAACTCAGGTCAAAAATGTATTTTTTTAAGAATGAAGAAATTTGAGTTATCAGATATTTAAAACATAAAGCCTTAAAGAATGTTTGGGTGGAGAATAAGTAGCACTTACACAGATACTGTCAGGAAGTGAAGTTTTTACTGTAAAAACTGTGAAAACCATAAGAATATATTCAGACTAATCTGGAATAGGGAAACATTTTTCTAAGCCTGGAAGAAAAAAAAAAAAAACTTTAAAGAAAGGAAGTCACAGAGGAAAACACTGAAGAATATGGGTTGAATATACAAATTCATGTTTTTGTACATCTGAAAACACCAAAACCAAGTAGAGAGGCGAACCACAAAAAAGAATGTATTTGTCACATATATTATGATAGATGAAGGATAAATGTTGTTAGTATATTAAGAACACTTAAAAGTAGGAAGAAAAAAGAATCTAAAATTTTTTAAATTTCATGGGTTAGCAAATAAGAAAGAAATGAATGGCCAATACACTGTTGAAAAACTATTCAATCTCATTAATAACTATAAAGTTTTAAGTATGAATAATAATCAAATAAAAAATAAAAATAAATTTCAAAAAATTAAAAAATTTAATTAAATGATTTACAAAACGAGAAGACTTTTTCAATCTTATTTAATGCTGGTGGGGCGAGATGCCATTGGAACTTGTGTTCACTGCTAGTGAAGTGCAAACAGATAAACGCCTTTCCACAAAGCAGCCTGGCATTCACATTATGCTATTGGCAATGTTGAAAATGTTCACAATCTTTTCCTTACACTGGGCTGTACTTCTAAAACTCTGTTTTATGAAAATCATTAGAACTGGGCAAAGAGTTACATAAAGATGCTTTGCATCCTTCTATGTATAATATTGAAGACTTGAAAACCTAACAGTCCAAAAATAAGGGAATGCAGTGACCCTGACGTATGTCAATGACACAGTATTATGCAATTCCTCCAAAAATATATGACATAAGGAAATGCTATATTATATACTATATAAAATACTACACACAAGTTAACCAAAAACAATAAAAATAGGATATAAAATATGTACACACTCTACATCAATTTCGCTTACATGCTTGAGTATATATACATATATAGAAAAAAGTATACACGTGTGTTAAAAAGAATGGAAAGAATACCCAAATGTTAACACCGTCTTTCAGTCATGAGGCTTTATTACACTTGTCTTTATTTCTAATTTACCTATGAAGAGTTTATTGCTTATATGATTATGGTGAGGGTAAATGAAGTTCGCCCACTTTTTAAAAAACAGGCACATAAGGAAAAAACATGCCCTGATAAGGCATAAGCAATGGATCACATCTTATTTTTAATTCAATTTATTTACTTATTCCCTCACCAGAGAACATTTTTCATTGCTTTTAGAGAGAGAGGAAGGGAAAGAGACATATCATCACAAGAGAGAATCATCAATTGGTTGCCTCTTGTATGCACCCACACGCAGGACTGAACCTGCAACCTAGGTATGTGCCCTGACCAGGAATCAAACCTGTAATCACCCAGTTATGGGACAACACTCCAACCAACCTAGTCACACTGGCCAGGGCCTGTGTATCTTATTTTTAACACCATGATATGTGCTTCTGACTTAGATTTAACAACTAAAGATAATAAAATCCCAAACATTTATTTAGACCTTTATAAAGTTCAAGGATGTTTACACTGAGGTATCTGTCCTAAAGAACAGTCTACAGGAAGAAACTATACTTTTTTAAAAAGATTTTATTTATTCCTTAGAGATAGTGGAAGGGAGGGAAAAAGAGAGGGAGAGAAACATCAATGTGCAAGAGAAACACTGCTTGGTCACCTGTCGCATGTCCCCAACTGGGGACTTGGCCCACAAACCCAGGCATGTGTCCTGCCTGGGAACTGAACCAGAGACCTTTTGGTTCATGGGCCAGCACTCAATCCACTGAGCTACACCAGCCACAGAGAAACTCTCTGTACTTTAAACTTTCAGAGTACATAGACATGTACACACACGATTTTTATCTTCTATTATTTAGTAATTATTTCATGTATTGGTATCAGTTCCCCAAACTAGATCATAAGCCTCTGGAGGAAAGAAAAACTAAGCTTCGGTTCTTGGTACAAAGCTCCCCACAGCAAGTACTCCATAAATGTTCATTACGGCAGCATCTCAGGACCTTGGTGAAATAATGATGGCACAATAATGACAAAAGAGAGCCCAGACTAATTACTAGGTTAAATTGTTCTATGTGTTAGAGAGTTAACTACCAGTTTGGAATAGAATCACTCAAACTGTAAGGTGCTTAATAAAAACCAAATGATCAAAATCACTCTCCAGACACTTTTTAAAAAATAAAATGTACCCTGGCCAATGTGGCTCAGTCGGTTGGGCTTCATTTGCAAACTGAAAGGTCACAGGTTTGATTCCCAGCCAGGACACATGCCTGGATTGTGGGTTCGGTCCCCAGACTGGGTGCATGTAAGAGGCAATCAATCAATGTTTCTTTTCTCTCACACATTGATGTTTCTCTCCTTCTCTTTCTCCTTCCCTTCCCCTCTCTCTAGAACCCATTAAAGAAAAAAAGTTAATAATAAAATAAAATGCCTTCATTATGGCACTTGCAAAGAAGGGAATGTTTAATGTTAAGTCTAACAATGATCTCCTCAGAGACCCTGGAAAATATAAATAATCCTACTGGGCTACTTGGTTCGTTTAACAGATTCAATTGCTCTCTTCTTCCCAGTATTCTAAGTAGGCTAGATATTTAGCTAATGCTTTCATTTTAAAGGCTTTCTTTCTCTTTACAACATATTTATTTTTTTAAAAAATCACTTTAACCTGATTATGTAAATAATGATCAAAACAAACCTTACCAAAGGAAGAAAATAAGTTTGACTATACCTTGACCTAAACTTTCAGTTAAACAAGAAATTGGACGTATAAAAATATCATGTGTAAAAGCATCTCTAGAACCCACTGCCATTTACAGGTACAGTCCTCAGTACAATACGAACTACAACAGTCGTAACGATGATGATGATGATGATGCTTGTAAACACTTCACTGGTCAAGGCACTTGCAGTTTTTTACCCAATACCTTAATTATTGGGACACGGTTGTGAGAAGGAAAGCACAGGAATGGTTACTTTAAAAGAAAACCAAACATTCAGTGGTAAGAAGGAAGACTCAAGAAACCAAACCTCCTTTTCTTTTAAATACAGGGTGAGGCAAAAGTAGGTTTACAGTTGTGAGTACACAAAACACAGTTTATTCTTGTATTATTATTATGTATTAATTATTGTATTATTTTCCATACAAACAACTGTAAACCTATTTTTGACCCACCCTGTATTGTTTAGAATGCAATGTTCTGTGGCTTCTACATAAAGGCCTAGCTAAAACCCTACCTACTCCAAGAACCCCTTTAGCTAGAATTAATCTCTTTATTCCAGTGTAGTTAGGTTTATACAGCCCTTAATTCTAAAGAAAGGCAGACTGTAAGGTAATTTATGTACCTCTCCCCACCAGATTATAAAGACTACTTTGTACACAGTAGGCCTTCAACAACACAGCTGCTGAATCACAGAAGACACCAAAACAAAACAATTTTCAAATGCCTCATGTACCAATGATATGAATCTGAATATCTATTACTAAGTTACCTATGGTATTACATTTTCACTTAAGGAAAGGATTCCTAAATATCATAAAATACTGCTTATTTCTAATTTGGAATTTTCACACTGAGATGATGATGAAAAATATATAGTATTTTGTGAAATTTTCACAAAAGCAAATACTATTATGCTTATGTCCTGACTTTTACTGTTTATGAAATAGTACCAGTTCTAAGTTAAAACATTCTCAACTCCTATTAAGTGGTTACTAGGTCACTTTCTGTAACATAGTGGGATTTTAGTATAAATATACATATTTTTAATGAAAACCTAAAAATGGTTCTTCAAATCAGATTTAAACTTTCAATACAACAGTACCCCCTAGGGGTGAATTTTAAATTGCAAAGAAAATTTTGAGAAAGCAAACTGCATTATTTGGGCCATTCTCACCTGGTGTATATTTCAAACACAATAGCCTCTTATTTTATTTAATAAAAGTAACAGCAAATATCTTTTAACAAACAGTTGAACCCTCACTAAACTTTGCAAAAATTAAAATAAAATACTAATAATACCAATTCAAGTGATATCAAGTGGTTGAATAGGAAATCTGCTTTATTAACATGAGTTTGATGTAACTAGTATTTTAAAGCACCTACTAGGACCCATGTTTTAAATAAACCAGAATAAATCAGTACTGGGGAAGGAAACTTAATTAAGTGGCATTCCCAAGAAAGAAATTTTTTGCAGAACAGTGTAACCTGTTAGTACCTTAAAATGCTTGGTAATGCCATTGTTTTCTTGCAAACAAAAATTATTTTAAGCCCTGGCCGGGTACCTCTGTTGGTTAGAGCATCATCCCAAAATGCCACGGTTGCAGGTTTGATCTCTGGTCAGGGCACATACAAGAAGCAACCAGTGAAGTCATAAATAAGTGGAACAACAAACCAGTGTTTCTCTCTCTCTCCCCCTCCATTCCTCTCTTTCTGAAATCAATAAATAAAGAAATATTTTAGTGGCTTTCATTACTAAAAACAATAGGTTCAGTAACCCTCACAAATAATCCTCACAAATATTAGTGATATCCACACTATCAGAAATTATAATTATCCACAGATGTATTCCTTCAAGGTTGGCTAGAACTAACTTCCATGGTAAACTCAGAACCCCAGTTGAGGAAAAGTCCTAAATATTTAACATTTGAAGGGCAAAGATCACTGATATTCCCAATATTCAATTAACAGTTCAGTCTGCCTTCAAAGTACTTAATATGCCACATCTTTCTAACTCTAGAATCACCCTTTTAACCAGTTAAGATCCAGTCCAGAAAACAGACAACACACCTGTTATTTTAACATATAGAATTTTATTGCCTCCCTTGCCTTGTGCCCCTCTTCCAATAACTCCCCCAGAAGGTAACTACTATCCTAACCTTTAAGAGTACAGATTGGTTTAACCACTTTACATAAATAGAATAATATGCCATTCACTCTTCTGTAACTGGATTCAAGTGTTATCCTTATTTTTCTGTGTAGTGTAAATAGATCATGCATTTTCATTGATGCATAGTAATCCACTGCTCTAATAGAGCATACTTCATTCTACTGTTGATGAGCATTTAGGTAGTCTCTATTTGGGGGTTATAAATACTGCTGCAACAAATATTTTAGTACATGTCTTTCATGAGCATATGACCGTACTTCTGATACATACATAGGAGTAAATATGTTTCATCATAGAGTAAGCACATGTTCAGCGTAAGTAGATATTGCCAAATAGTTTTCCAAAGTAGTTGTACCAATTTATATTCCTGCCAACAGTATGGGATTTCAGGTTGCTCCACATTCTCACCAATACTTTTCTATCTTTGCCATTCCCACTACTCTGGTAAAATATGGAACAGCCACCTTGTATTAGTACTTTGCACTTCTCTGACCAATAGTGAAAACTCTTAAATGCTTTAAGATGCAGAGGGATAGATTCACTGTACAGAACAGAGAGAGAAGGGTCTAGGCCAGTGCCTCTCAACCGGGCCAGCTTTGCTTCCCCACACCAGGGGACATTTGGCAATGCCTGGTTGTTACAGCTTAAGGCTGCTACTGACATCCAGCAGATGAAGGCCAGGGATAATGCCAAACACGCTACAATACACAGGACTGTCCCCAATAACAAAGATTTACCTGGATCAAGTGGCGATAATGCACTGTCAAGAAACCCTGATCAAAGCAAACTGTTATTAGAATTTTTCTCCTTAGCCATATAATCAGTCAAAGGTATAGATCAAGGGGCCAATTTCTTGTTTTTTCAAAATGTTCTTTTCTCCCTAAAGGGATAGAAATACAAAGGGCATTTACTACATGTTGGGCATGGTACATGGGATACAGCTACATTGTTTCACATACCTTGTTTCTTTTTTTAATCCTCACAACAATGCTGTCAGGTACTTTGACCATTTTATAGGTAAGGAAACAGATCATCAGGCTAAGAACCTTGTCCAAATGCACACAAAGAGTGGCAGATCTGGGATCTGAAGCTGAGATTTTCCACCATACCCAGGGTATTACTCTTAACTAAAAATAAAAAGAGTTTTTAAGTCCACGATGATTGTTAACTTGCATGGAGCAAGTTTTAAATTAGATTTGTAAAATGCAACTGAATAAAAACTGGGTATAAAAAACATCACTTGTGCCCTGACTGGTGTGGCTCAGTGGACTGAGCGCAGGCCTGAGAACCAAAGGGCCACCAGTTCAGTTCCCAGTCAGGGCACATGCCTGGGTTGCAGGCCTGGCCTCCAGTAGGGAGGCCTTTCTCTCTCTCTTTCTCCCTCCCTTCCCCTCTCTCTAAAAATAAATAAAATCTTTTTTAAAAAAGAAAAAGAAAACATCATTGTCAATGTGAGGATTAATGTGCATCTGTAAGAAGTATACCTTAAAATTTTTAAATAAATACATCTTCCCCACCATCCTGGGAGCTCTCTGAAGTTACAGCCATGTCTTATTTTTCTTTGCATATGTCCCAATGCCTGTAGGAGTAGGCATTTAGAGTTTTGTAGATTAATTACTGACCCAAACCCAATCAGAGAAGACAAGCTTCATAAAGCAAGCAGATGGTCCAGATTTTATTTTTCGCCAAGCCAACTATATTTAGTAGCATAAAGTATAATAAAATGGGTTTTGTTACAAATATATGATTAAATCAAATAATGGTCAATGCCATCAAATTCTTTTCACAACAATTCCATTTTTCCAAGGATGGATTGCCAACATAGCCATGTCAGTCATACTTCAGATGTTTTCACTGATGCCTGTTTGTAAGAAAATAATAGTCACAAGGCCACCAGAAATCCATCCACTGTAAAAGCAGTTTTCAATCCTGGCCATGAATCAGAATCACGCAGGGGGCTTTGCAAGCCATGGCTAGCCACTCCTCATATTTGGGGGTTAATTTAGTAAATCTGGGGTGGGACCCAGAAAGATGCATTTAGCATTCACGCCCAGTGAAAAGCTACATTCAGAAGTACAGTTCGAAAATAGCTCCCCATATAATTTTCACACATGCCCCTGCCCCCAGTGGTTCAGAACCACTGGGGGAGGCAGCAAAGTGATTCCAAACTGAATTTAGTAGGGCACCTGCCTTCCACACCTCCCAGAGTTCAAGAGCATCCCACAGAGTTACTCCTAGGCAGGACTAGGGGGTGATATGAGTCAACCTAAGAAACAGCTCAACTTCCCATTGGGAAGTGACACTTAGAAGTGGATAGTTTGAATTTACACAATTCAGTCTTGCTTTATAGGGAAGGGGGAAATGAACTTCCTCATTCTCAGCCTCTCTTCTTAAACTACCTTAAGTACGATGCTTGTCTGTATTAACACCAGAAAAATACAAACCAGAATTTCCTGTTTATCCTCATGTGGGTAGGAGTATGAGGGGTCCTGGAAATGGACACAGCGTTTACTGGAGGGGCAAAGAAGGATTTCCATGGTGCATGTGTCCAGTTAAGGCTGGTGGTGGTGAAGTTTTAGAGATCCACGGCACCATGACGTCCTCCCTTCAGAGGACTTAGGCAGTTGTAATGTCACAAGAGTGCGCTCCTCTGATTAACATCCATCTCCCAGTTTTCCTACTCGTTCCCCCAGCACTTAACACAATGCCTGGCACCTGGTAGGTCAAAGATTTGTGGACAGAACAAATGAGACAGAAGAACTCTAGGATCTAAGGTGGGAATGGAGGAAAGCCACAAGCGGTCGGACGCCCTCACCTCTGGGTCAAGTCTAGGGCAGTTTGAAGGGGACACTGACCTGACAGCTCAATGAACTCTGCAGAAGAACTAGGTCTCTAGCCAGGCTTAGAAGATGAGTGACACTGCAGCCTCCCAGAGAAGAGCTGACTGCTGTGGCCCCAGTAACAACAAACCACAGCCATCATGAGAAAACCGAGCCTAGAGAAAGAGAAAAGAGGGTCTGGGCGCTAAGGACCAACAAGAAAGGGCTACAGGGAAGCATGGCATCTACCCATGGAGCAGCAAAGAAGGAGAAAGAAGGTAGAACCAGAAGCTAAAAAAAGGACAAGCCTACTTTTTGAGCTCCCTGCAATCTCTGGCTTTCTAGTAAAAAGAGCACTAGATATGGAGTCAGAAAAGTCAGGTCCTGTCCAGCTCTGACCCACACTTAGCCATGTGATCCTGAGCAAGGAAGCCTGCCTGTTCCAGCCTTGATTTCCTTATCTGCACAAGGGGTATGATAAAAACTTCACTTGCCCATCACAGAGGACCACCAAGGACCCAGTGAAATAACAGCTATTATTACAGTGTTCCATGAACTACAAAGTACATACAAATGTTGGTAATTATTTTTTTTAAGATTCTATTTATTTATTTATCTTTAGAGAGAGGGAAGGGAAGGAGAGAAACATCAACGTGTGGTTGCCTCTCATGCACCCCCTACTGGGGACCTAGCCCGTAGAGCAGGCATGTGTCCTGACTGGGAATCCAACCTGAAACCTTTTGGTTTGCAGGCCAGCGCTCAATCCACTGAGCCACACCAGCCAGGGCTGGTAGTTTTTCTTTCTGAAGGAATGTGGGGAGTTAGAGCTGTACCTCCCAGGACAAAAAGATTGAGAGAGAGAGAGAGAGAGATGTTTTTCTCATAACAATAGACATGAAGAATATTGTTTTGCACTTTTTCCTGATGGTTTCAATTAACAATAGTAACAGTAACAGTGAGAGGCCTTAACATAACTGAAAGCCTAAGTTTCTTTAGGGAGAATACTGAGGCAAGCCATCTGCTACCTACAGGGATCTGGCTTTTCTCTTCAGTAAGAGTAGAAAACAAATCCCTAAAATTCCTGGTTGCCTCAAGTTCTAGATGAGGCTGGTAACTCAAGTGTTAAAGAGTCTAACCACTCCCTTCATAAAAGTTTCAGTTATAATCCCATTATTTTTGAATGGCTATCAGTGTACTTTGAAATTCTGATTACTCAAGGATTACTGCTACAGGATATCTGTGCTAACAGCCCCGTGGTACAGTCTGCCAAGAAGAAAATTACGATCCTGGTTGCAGTGATGCCAACTTACACCCTATCTAAATAAATGAGCCTTGCTGCTCTCTCTTCCACATTTTCCCAGTAAAAGTAAAAAGAAGTTTGAAAAAGAGAGAGAAACATGAGAAAATACAGCATTGCACGTGCACACTTACTGGTGTCTACTCCCCACTGAAGTAACCAAATGGCCATATTTTATTTATAGATGCTGTTTGGGTACAACTGCTTAAACCACAGGCTGAAACAGTTATAGTTTGGCCTGGAATCACCATGGAAAGGTACAATAATATATTTTTCTTAGGAAGGCTGACACAAAACAGACATTTACTCCCTCTTATTTAAGAAAACCTTCCAATCAGCTTCTGACAGAGCACGGCAATGTGTTTGCTGTTTTGATAGCATGGTTATTTAAAGATCCAGCTGCCAATTTTAATAAACTGGGGAAGCTACAGAGAAAAAGAATACATGGACTCTTTCTAGACCTTTCCTCTTAATTCGTCTGGCATGTGGCCCACTACTGTTCATAAAAGAGAAAAATCACCCCCTCAATTTTCACTCATAAATGCACACCTAGTTAACAGTGAACGAAGAGTCTGATTTAACTTGGTCCAACGTGCACTCATACAATGTTTAGATGCCTTCTATGTGCATCTTGGTAGGTAAATGTGAAAATATTTTGAAGAACTGAAAAGTGCTCTTTGCCTACTGAGAGAAGACACAATACAAAGTGTAGCACCTAAATTTGGGGGGGTTGGGGGCAACAGAAGAATGCTGTGGAACCCCAGAAACAGAGACCTAGACAACACTCCCCATACATATCAGCCCCTCTCTACAAGCTTCAGGTACAAACTCATCCAGCCCACAGTCATGACAGAGGTAAAAATCTGGAGGTAAACCCAACACGGATACATTTTTCATGTCTCCAAGCACCATTTATTTGTCTTCGGGACCCTAGACATATGACAAGCAAAGCATCCAAGAAACAGACAGACAGAGTGCCATGTTAACAAAAGTACCACTTCGCTGGCCTAAAAGTAAAAGGTCCAAAGGTGAGTAAGATATGGTCCCTGTCCTTAAAGGGCTTATAATTGAGGACAGACAACAAAAACTACAAACAATACACTAGTTACCCCTTATCTGCGGTTCCACTTTCTGTGGTTTCAGTTACCCACGGTCAAGTGCAACCCAACATTAAATGGAAAAATCTAGAATTCAACAATTCATAAGTTTTAAGTTGTGCACCATTCTGAGTGGTGTGATGAAATATCAAACCATCCTGTTCTGTCCCACCCAGAACATGAATCACCCCTTTGTCCAGGCCTCTTCACCCATCAGTCATTGTTAGTCACGTAGTAGCTGTCTTGCTTATCAGATTAGTTATCAGAGAGAGAGAGAGATACCATATTCACATAGCTTTTAATACAGTATATTGTTTTAACTGTTCTTTTATTAATGGTTATGTTGTTAATCTCTGTTTAATTTATATTTTAAACTTCACCATAGGTTAACTTTGTCATATGTATGTATAGGAAAAAACACGGTATGTATAGGCTGCAGTACTATCTGCAGTTTCAGGCATTCAAGGCGGGGGTCTTGGAATGTATCCCCAGTAGGTAAGGGGAGGACTACTACAAAAGGCAGAGGAGGGAGAAATCCTGTTTTCTGAAGGGACTTAGGTATGAGCTTCATAAAGAAAGTGGCATGTGTCCGGGCCCTTAAATGAACAGAATTTCAAAGCAGGATTAAGGACATTGAAGGCATTCCAAATAGAGTATTTCATTAGACACAAAACATTTGATATCCCTCATTAATATGTTCATAGGTATATGAAGTGATCACACAGGACAAAAGTAATTTAAAATATAAAAATATTTAAAATATTGAATCCTGGGGGCCAGGAGTTAGCCAGAGGCAGGTTCCAATCTTGGTTCTGTTATATGCTAGCTACGAGAGTTTAGGCATATCATTTAATCCCTCTGATCTAGTTCTCCATCTTTGAAAAATGGGAATAATGACACCACCCACAGAAAACTGGTAACGCTACCTAGTGACACCACTCTTACCACAGCATTTAATGAAGCCTTTATCTCCCCTATAGGCCAAGACCAAGTGTTCCTTGAGGTCCAAAGCCTTTATTTACTGTGAAATGCCTAGCACACCCAATAACTACCAAGTTCCCTTCCTTTCCACTGGATTTCTACTCACTGTAAAAAAACATTTTCTTTTATAGTGTAAAGTACGCTATTCCTCAAATTGTGAAACATCCAATTTCAAAATTTGAGGACTTACAGTCAAGATGGCAGCATAAGTAAACACAGCTCACCTCCTCACACAACCACAACAAAATTACAACTAAAATACGGAACAACCATCACTCAGAACCATCAGAAATCGAGTTGAATGTAAGTCTGACAACTATGGAATTAAAGAAACCACATCCAACCAGACTGGTGGGGTTGGGGCAGAGACACGGAATGGGCCAATCCCACATCCACGTGTGATAAGTGTGGTAAATAAAAATTCGGGAGGGATATCTCAGCAGCAAGGAGTGGCAGCCCCATGCCAGGCCCTCCAGCCTAGGGTTCCAGTGCCAGGAAGATAAGCCCCCATAACTTCTGACTGCAAAAACCAATGGGGATTCAGTCAGTGGAAGAAACTTCTCGAGTCCAAAGCAGATCCTCTTAAAGAACCCACACACGAATCAGACTCATTCCCTCTGAGTCAAGCACTGAGATGGCAGCCTGAAAGGCACCAGTAACATATAGACAGAAAGTGAAGGATGTAGCATCAAAGCGAGAGCTGGGGAACGGCTCTCTCCCAGACAGAAAGGCGGGACATTGTGGTTTTTCCTGAACCATCCCCCAACAGAGCCACAGAGCTGGCAGGCTGGTGCCATATCTGAGACTCCATCAACCTGGCTAACACTGTTTGTCTCACCCTGGAATTCCCAGAGACTCCCTCCAACCCAATTTACGGGCTCATCCAAGCTGCTTTCCCATATAAGGAAAGGCGAAGGGTTTAAGTACAAATAGGCAGTTACAGACTAGCCACGGAGTAAGAAATGGAGTAGCCAAAGAACCTATACATGATCCATGGGCATGAACAATGGTGTGGGGATTGGCTGAGTGAGTGGAGGTGTTGCATGGAGGGGGATACGGGAGGGGGCGTTGGGACACCTGTAACAGCAAAATCAATAAAACATAATTTAAAAAAATTGAGTTTTACCTTGCACATTTCAGCATATCTCTATTCCAGCAGGATTTTGTTTTGTATAATTGATGTTATATGCTTTATTCTCTCTCTCTCTCTCTCTCTCTCTCTCTCTCTCTCTCTCTCTCACACACACACACACACACACACACACACACACACACACCCCTATCTCCTATCTCTCTGGGGACTTGAGTATATGAAACACTATTGGGAAATCATTTAAATTTAGTTCTAACAATTAAAAATTAAATAATGTTGGCATCCCAAGAGAAGACTCTTAAGCTTTATGTTAGCTAAACTTTCATTTCAGCTGTGTTTCCAACAGGTCAAGACAAACACAGAACACTGGACAGCAACAAACATAGTCCGCAGCACACTTCAGTCTGGTCAGGGCAGCGGTGGGACTCAACGACAGGGGACCACACACAAAAGCCCTCTTTATAACATGGATACATGTACCCTGATTTTTTATCTACTCAAAAACTACAAGAAGAATCTGGGTATACTGGCTTCATCAATAGTCAAAATTCTTGCCATACTGGAAAGGAGAAAAACCCTCAGGAATGAGTCCTTGTAAGAAAGTTTTCTGCGGCAACAGACTGAAATTCAAGCAGCCTTTAACTCCAGCACTCTGCCCAAATACTCCCCAATCACAACCATTCAGCAAATCGCTACCCTGAAAAGAACAATCCCCATTTAAAACTGAGTAATAATGAGGCAGGAACTATCACCAATTGATGCAAATAACGTACATGATAAAAGAAAGGAACATTATAAACAGCAAGCCGTTGAAGAAAACATACCAGAGAAATTATGCTACAAAGAATTTGAAATGTATGAACCAACATTTCTGAGATTTTTTTTTAAAGAGGGCATAACCTTTCTGAAATAGGGGTTAAGGAAGAAATAGTAAAATAGCAGAGATAGAAAGATAGCTGGCCATGTTCAGGAAAGAATAAAAAGTAAAAATTAACCTATGACAGAAGTGGATGTCACATTAAAAGTGGCCGAAGAAAGAGACATTGATTGAAACCCAATTAGGTGTTCCTGAAGGGCAGTCCTGAAGAAATCATAGTTCAAGGATGAGCACTCACACCTTACAGACCTTTGCTGTGTACTTTCTGGAAAGAAGCCCAAGACAGTGTCAGAAGAGACATTCTTCTCTAGCTAATACGGTAGAGCCATTCTGCTACTACCAATGAGGTGAGCCCAGGGACAAAGCCACACACCACAGAAATCACAGAGAAATGCAGAGCCTGAAAAGACCAGGATCTTTTTAATCAAACTGCACCTGAAGCCCACACTACCTTCAGACTGTTCAGCTACGTGAATTAATATTCTTTTTGTTTTAAGAATTATTTTGATCAAGTTCCCCATTACTTGCAATTGAGAAAAGGCAAAATTTTCATAATTTTAAAATAACACACTAGGAAGACAACAGACACAACTGAAAAAGTATTCAAAACAATGAGAATATAGTGAAGTGGCTTGTTATAAAATTAACTTGTCAAAATCCAGTATGAAAAGAAGAGTTTATGTGTGGTTCATACAAACTCAAAATATACTCTCAGCGCCCTTCTCCCTTATTTCCTCCTCCAGGAAGGGACTGAGAAAATGAAATACTCTCTGTGTTCCAGAGTTTCTTATAGTTAGGAGTACCCATGTGACACAGACCTGGCCAACGAGACATAAATCAAAATCTGCTTCAGTCTTCTGGGAAAGCTTTTGCATTTCTTAATAAAATGATCAGATAGAGCTCATCACACCTTTTTTTTCCCTCCACTGCCTACAGTCTTGAATGCAATGTGATACCTGGAGATAAGGCAGCCACTTTGTGACCATGCCTTGAAAAGCTGAAGAAGGCTACAAAAAAAACTTAACAAAGTTACATCACAAAAGCTAGGAACTTGAGACGGGAAGGTTTTACTTCACTGACTGAATTTTCCTTTTCTTTTTTAACACCTTTTATAAAAAAAACTGGTAAAGAATGATAATTATCTTAGAAATACAAAAGAAAAGATTACTAGGGATTATTCTGAGTAATTAGGAGGTTATAAAAAGGCAACAAGTATAAGTTGAATTAGCAAAATAGCAGGGGAAAAGGTGTCCAGGCTATCAAAATGACATGAGCCATGAGCTTACTGAGGCAAAGGATTTTGGGAGGTGGAAAGTAGAAAATATAACTGAAAAGATAAAGGGGACCAGAGGATGAAGACCAGGAACAAACCAGACAGAAATGAGACTTCACTCTGTATAGTAACGTACACAGTTACTATAGTGAACAGTTTCCATAGTTTGTTTTGAGGAAAGGGAGAGAGTGATACAGTAAAATAATGCTTGAAGTTCTGTCCAGGATACAGAATAAGTTTGATAACTTGGGAAAGAAGGAAAAAAGTGAGAATCAAAATTTTAAAATTACATTAGCAATACTCAATAGAAAATTCTGTTGTAAATGTTGAAGAATTTGGACAGCTCTGGTATTACACACTCTTTCTTTATGTATCATTATTTCTGAGATTAGCAAACTGAGGGAGTTAACTCTCATTGCTGAACAGTAATATAAGAGAATACATTTGCCATTTCTTTCTCTATTTCATTCTAGGTATAAATTCCATCTAAAGGACTCCACAAAGGACAGCAGCTAGACACAGACCAATCCCTAAAAGGAAAGCAGCCTGGGTCCAATGGACTACCTTTGCAGAGTGATGTGCTATGAGAAGCACACAATTAGAGTCTGGAGACATGGGTTCCAGGTTCAAGTCCACCTCTAACTTACGTAGGATCCTAGGCAGGCACCTCCTCCTTCTGAAGCTCAGCACTCTCATCTATAAAGGAGATGGCCCAAAACTACGCTATAGTCCTTTTCAATTCAGAAGAGAATTGGCCAATAGAATGAGATTATTGTTTCCTATGATCTGATACTTTTTAAATTTTTTTTTATTGATTTTAGAGAGGGAGGGAGAGGAATATCAAACCTGCAACCTTGGCATATCTGGATGAGGCTCTAACCAACTAAGCTACTCAGCCTGGGCTGATCTGATACTTCTATACTATTGATTCTTTCCTCTCCTCTACTTCCTTTTTATATTATGCCTCACTAATTCTCTGCTTTAAATTCCTTAGTCCTTGCTCCTAGAAGCAAATGACATAAACCAAACAAAGCAAAAACAAAACCACCACAATTTAAACACACATACACACACACAGCACTGGATATTATTTACTAGGGAAGTTTCTAAATGTATTTGAGAAAAATTAGAACTGGTAGGACCTGTCTGAACAGAGAAATCTTATGCATCAGAACCCAGAGAGTAAATTACCTGATAATTGCTATTCTATTTGCTTGTGGAATTCTGCCAAGTAAAACTATGGTAGAATCATGCTTAGAAATAGACTCCTTAAAAATCAGTATTGTCTTCCCTTTTCCCCAGCTGCCACAAAGGTGCTCGGTCCTTTGGAGGAAGCTAAGGCCAGCGCTTGCCCAGCACTCGCCCACACGGTGGCCCCCATCTCAGGGCTGGACTGCCCTTTTACTGTGCGCGGGGTTGGGGCGGGGGGGGGGGGGGGGGGGGGGGGGGGGGGGGGGGGGGGGGGGGCGGATAAGATCAATGCCCTCATTAAAGCGGCTGGTGTAAATGTTGAACCTTTCTGACCAGGCTTGTTTGCAAAGGCTCTGGCTAATGTCAACATTGGGAGCTTCTAGTGCTATGTAGGGCCCCCTCCACCACTCCACCACGGCAGCCCCAGCTGAGAAAAAAGTGGAAGCAAAGAAAGGAGAAGCAGAGGAGTCCGCTGATGACACGGGCTTTTATCTTTTTGACTAAACCTCTTTTGTGACACATTCAATAAAAAGATGAAATCTTGAAATAAAAAATTAGTCCTATTTCATCAGGATAAACATTTTAACTTCTTGTCAATTTAAATCACTGAAATATCTAAACTCAATGACGCAGGCTTCCAGAGTGGTTTTAATATAAAAAAAGTTTGGGAGAAATAGAGAATTAATTAAACACTCTGATTAACTGAAAGTTACCATATAAAAATAATTAATTTTCAATTACTTGGAAGACAATCACAGAACAAATGTTTTAATAAACACCCAGAGCAAAGCACACAGTAGAACCATAACCACACAAGATAAGCCCAGCTTCCTCTGACGTCTCTCAGTCAGGAATCACAATTTAATATATTAAAAATCTCTGTACATGAATACAGATACACACACACATACACACACACACACACACACACCCCATGTCACCTGTAAAATCCCTCCTAGGATTTCTGATGTGCCCCAGAAGTAAAATGCTCTCCACATAAACGAAATACTAGTCTAGACTTTGGAGATACAGACAGACTTGTCAAGGGCTGTTTTACTGGAAATATCCTCAAAGAGAACAGGGTCCTGGCACTAAGCATCTCACCAAAAATAAGTGGTAAAGAAGAGACGTTAATCCTTGAGGCTCGTACAAAATGAGCATTTTCTCCGTGGAAATTCTACCAGCCCCAGATTCTCAGAAAACAAAACCAACCTCAGATACAACCAAATAGTTATACCAGTCACAGCCAAAGTGTGTTCCCATTTGTTTTCCTCTAAACAAGGCAGCCTCTTCCTCCATCTTTCAGGGCATATGCGTATTGTAGTGACTTTTGGAGATTTTGTAGTGACTACTGGAGATCATCTTTAATGTCTCTAGTTAATTTTTAAGTTCGATTAATTCCAAAATAAAGTTCCACACACTGCTTACCAAAATGAAAGAGACTCGAACGTCTTCATTTGCTCGAAAAATTCCACCATATTCAAATCCCAACATGCCTTCATGCATCTATTAACTTTGCCAAGGCCAATTTACACCCTGCTGCCAGCCCACAAACTGGAGGATGAGTAACTTCTGAGTGGGCAGAAAGAGCTGGATGAGCAGCTGTGGAGGAAGGAGGAGCCGAGGATTGCTCTTCTATAAAGAAAGCCAAGTCCTGTCCATGCATGCCGGTGCCTAACAAAGTCTACAGCAGAACACCATCATCCAGGGGAAGAATGAGATGGCATTCCTTCATTCAGCACACATCTACTCATCACCTACCATGGACCAGGCACTGTTCTAGGCAGTGGGGATTCTACAGTGAACAAAGCAAGACAAAAATCCCTGCTCTCATGGATTGTACATGCTAGTGTCTATGACATAAATGAGATAAAAATAAAGCAGAAGAGTGCAGTCAAGTCACAGATGGACAGAGACAGGGGACAAAGAAGGCTGCTCCGAGAAAGTCCATTTGAGTGAAGACATGAAAAACGCAAGGGAACCACCCATGATGGTATCTGAAGGAAGATCATTCTATGCTGAGGGAGTGGCAAGTGCAAAGGCCCTGAGGCAGAAACAATAATTAGGCCACCTTACCTTAGAGGTTATTATATAAGAATATCAGCTCTTATCTCTGCATGAGATGGAAGGCCACTGGAAGGTTTTTTAACAGAAGAGTGGCATAATCTGATTTATACTTTTAAAGGATCACTCTAGCATCAGAGTTGAGAACAGACTAAAAGGAGACAGAGAAGCAGTGACAGCAACTGGAAAGCTTCAGCAATAGCCCAAGCGACAGATGACAGCCTATGGACTAGGGTGGTAGCCACGGTGATGGTGAAAGGTGATGAGAGTTAGGATACGTCTGAAGGCAGATCCAACAAAACTTGCTGGTGGACAGTTTCTGAGATATGAGAGAAGTAGTTGAGAATGACCCTAAGCTTTTTGGCTTCCATATCAGACTTTTCAGATGTACATTTGGTCACGACTACTATCCACACTGAAAACAGGCTTGAATCCACAGCAAAATAGACCTCGCAAGCTATAAAAGGCATGCATCTGCAGGAACTTATAAAACTATAGGCTTCTCAGGCTCCATAAAACACCACACTTAGAAAGAAAATTCACTGGAATAGCTTGTCACAAGATATTAATGCTACTATAGTTTTACTTATTTACACTCTATTTGTTGTAGAGATTCTTAAAAATTTATAAGCAATTTATTTATTTCATAAATCACTAATAACATTCTTTACCTCTCACTTTTCTTAACTGACCTACAGCTGATGCCAACTGGCCCTTCGTGAGGAAATGCATCTCAGCCTCTGCGGTGCTCTCCTGGTACTTGCCTTCCTGAATCCTTCCCTGATCCCACTTCCTCATTCAAAACACCTCGAGGACGATTCTTCCCAAAGATCTGTCCTGCTGATCTTTTCCTCTGTCTCCACAATCTTTCACTTCAAGTCAACAGTCCCTTCAAAATAAACAGCACACAGATTTACGTCTCTAGCCTAACTCTTGCTGGACCCCAGTTTGCTATTTCAAACGGCATCCTTGAAACTTCTACTTCACATTCTACAGCCTCTCAAATTCACTAAGTCCTAAACTGAATTTGAGTGACATTGAGTGACAAGACTACACAGCTTGGACTTCACTTGATAGCTACTAGGAAGCAAAATAAGACTGGTGAATTTTCTGATATTCTTTTCTCATCTTTCCTTTTGAATTTACATGTTATCTGTCTTGTTTTTATAGTATATGTCACTTTCTATGTGCTATAAAGGTAAAAAGTGACATTCTATTTACAGGATGAGGTCAAAGTAGGTTTGCAGCTGAGTATACAAAACACAGTTTATTCTCGTATTATTTATTAATTATTGTATTATTTCCCATACAAAAGGTAAACCTACTTTTTACCCCACTCTATATATACATTACATATACCCTAATTATTTATCTACTCTATATATCTATTTATTTATATGTAACTATACACACACATATACTATGACATATCCTATTTGCCATTAATATGATTGCCTAACTATAACATAGGATCTTCACTATTACATATACAATCGTTTAGGGCCTGTCTGACTCACTTTGTACAACCTCTATGGAGCACCACGGTATGGTCTTTGCACAGAGAAAGGCCACAGTGTTTGCTGCAGCCTTTTACATTTCTTTATAAAGAAATGTAAAAGACGATGGAAACCGGCCCAACAGCAAAACCAACTAACTAAAAATTTCTTCAAAAGGTGCTTCCTTTAAACTGTCTAAATATTATTACCAACTGTATTGCATTCTGTTTATTATGCAATTAACAAAAGTTCCTTACAGACAGGGAACTTTTCTGACGTATTTCATGAGAGTCTCAAATTCCTATCTCTGAGCCACAGGAAGCAACCTATTTCCTCAAGATATATTTTTTAAAAAAAAGATGATGATGATGAAGGAAAAGAAAAGGAGGGAAAACAATGGAGACAATTTTAAACATCAAAACAGCTTTACTCTTATCTTCTAAATCCCAAACACAGCCTTTAGACTAAGCACCATTTCTAAAAGCACCTGCTTATTACTATTGTTTCAGGAAACTTCCTTACTGAAATGATCCATTCTCACTTTGCTACTAAAAGTGAGGCTACCCACAGCATCAGCAACATGTGGGAATTTGTCAGAAACGCAAATTAAAGGGCCCTTGCCCAGAACTACAGAATCAGACAAACTCTTCCGGCAAACACTAGAGAAAGAAAGCTCTTTCCCAAACTGACATTTTGAAAACACACCTTGTCATGTCATCTCTCTCACGTAAGACCTTCAATGGTCACAGAATAAAATCCAAATACTTTAGCAAAAGGTAAAAGATCTTCATCATTTAATTGCAACAAATATGTGTTGGACACCTGCTTTATGCCAGGTACTTTTGCAGACAGAGAAGATGCAGCTGAAGTCCCTGCTCTCATGAGTTGGAGAAACTGTTCTCAGAACTCAACTCCTTCAAACTACACCATCACCTGGGTTCTACTCACATGACCTTGCTCACCCTTCTCCAAATATGCCCATGCATTTTACTGACTTCATGACATCCTGTTTCCTTTGCCTAAGAATTTCTTCCACACCTGTAAAAACTCCTTTCAACTCAAATACCGTCAATAAAACCACTTCCACCCACCCCAGGCCCTGTCCCTGATTCAATACCAACCAGACTGAAATAATCTCTCCTTTCTCTGGGCTTCCTCTTGTGCTCCAGCATAGTTAGGGTTGCATCCCCTAAATTGTCGTTTGTATTTAAACATCTGTTTCCCCTTCACAGGGTGGTATGTACCTCAAGGGCAAGACTATTCACTGCTGTAGCCTTGGCACATGGCTTGGAATAAATAGGCATTTAATTAAATGCTTTTCAAAATTTAAATACTGTCTTTGTTCAAAACTCTTCTTTGGAAATCTTTACATTTTGCTCTAAAGTCTATGTCACTCTATGACATTTTTTTTTAACATGTTATTTACTTGTTCTTAGAGAGAGGGGACGGGAAGGAGAGAAACATGAATGTGCAAGAAAACACTGATCAGCTGCCTCTCACACGCTCCCCAACCATGGCCAGTGCCCACAACCCCAGCATGTGCCCTGACAGAAAATCCAACTGCTTTGCAGAACACCACCGCACCGACTGAGCCACACTGGTCAGGGCTACAACATACTTTTTTAATGGCATTCTTCTAAATGATGAAAATATCCTTTGGAAGCATAATTAGAATTTTAGGAAACATCTAAACATTTAAATATAAGCGGTATAAATAAAGGATTAAGATGGGTAATACAGCTGCTATTCCAAACAAAGCCTTGATATTAACATAATTGATTATTTTGGTACATTTTATAAATTATTGCCAAAGGCAATTCCAAAATGACTTGAATAGTGACTGTATCACTACATATATTCTTATTCTAGAGCACCAGTTATAACAACATTCTTGTGACTGCATCAGTTCTGGCACCCGTCTTTAAAATGAAATACAGTCCCTCTTCCGGCAGGTAAGTATTCTCTTAAGTAAATCACATGTTTTCAGAAATGAATTATGAACAAAAGTGGGAACCTCTTTGTTTCTAAAACAGAAAAAAGCAAAATATTCAGACTGGAATCAGGCTACCAGAACCCCTTCCTTCTATCCTTCTTTCTTCCACCCCATACCTTTGGCATCTGAAGCACCACCCAGAAACCCCAGGTTCCCTGGAAGACATTCAAAAGCCAAAGAAATAGTGGAAAGAAGTTGGAAAATCTCTGTCCTAGTCCCTAGTATCAAGACCCTTAGGAAGATCAGTTTCTTTATATATACACTAAGGAAAACTAAGGTTTCTTCCCATTGAAAATACTATCCTTCTCAAATATTGTCAACTCCGGAGATAGAGCACCAGCTAATTTACATGAGTCTAGTGGGCCCTTTCAGGATGTGTACACATGGTTACTTGGATTTGATTTCATCAGGTAACGTTTAGAATTTTCATACCCCAAATAGATTCATTTTTAATTGTATACAAGTAATATCATTAATGTCTATTAGTAAAGCTCAGTTCCTTTTTTAGAAAAAATTCAAATAAATAAAACTTCTATGCTGACTTCCCCCATAGTCTTTGGAGGCCATTGACTGAGAGGAAGGCAGTATCTGCTCCCCCCCCACCACCCTGTTAACAGCTGGGAGTGAAGGATGCTGAGCTGAGGGGGTGGAATCAAGAGGAGACAGTGGTAGTCTCTGTCCTTAAGAAGATTATAATCTGGTCTCAAGCACAAATGGTTTTTATCAAGTAACAAGGCATTTATTTAGATAAACAAACAAGAAAAGCACTGCAATACCATTTTGCAATGTCAATTTTTAAAATGTGACAGTTTTTCCAATGTGGATGATGGATGTGTTAACTTGTGTTAGTCACTTCATAATGTATATGTATATCAGATCTTCACATTGTACACTTTAAATATATACAATTTTATTTGTCAATTATACCTCAAGCTGGAAAAAAACACCAGTTTTTCTCCTCCCTCTCTCCCCACACCCACCAAAAAAGAAGACAGTGAAAATAACTAGAACATTTTTACCATGGTGTAGAGCTGTGCTTCTCAAATTTTAAAGTGCATTGGGCTCACGGTGGCAGGGAGAAGGGTTGGTCACCTTGCATCTTCTCAGTCAGTAGTTCTGCTATGAGGACCATAACAGCATTTCTAACAAGCTCCCAGGGGATAATGCCAGTGACCACACTGGAGTAGCAGAGGTACAGAATATATTCTATGCAGCAATATGTTTCCTCAAGGGTCTCATTCTGAGAATACATCATCTAAAATTTCACTTTTTTTTTTACTTCAACTGAGAAAATTCCATGAAGCCAGATTCTGGCTCAAAGCCCAGGATCCCAGGCCCATGCCTCCTCTTAAAAATAGGTTTTCAAAACGTTTAGCATTTTTTTTTAAAGAATAGGATATTTGCCTAAAATTCTAGCAATGCTCTTGATACTCACCAATCTGATTATATTTATTAATTAGCCTAACCCTTGTTTCAATTTTTACTTTCTGCTCTACCCTGTCATTAAATTGTATCACAACACTGCTAAATCTCGACTTGCTTTCCAGGAGACAAATCCCTTTTGTCATTTGCTTATCGTCCACATATCAGAGAAAGATTTTTTTCCTGGCAAGTTTTTTAGTCTTTTAAAAACATTTTTTTTAAATTTCAGTTTTACTGAGGTATACTGACATGAAATTGTAACATACTCAAAGTTCACAACGCGGTGAGACTTGGTATTAGAGATATTATGAAAGGAGACCCCCATCTAACTGTCTAACTACCTAACACATCCACCACCTTGCACATTTACCTTTTGGGGGTGGGGGTGTGAATACTTAATTTCTACTCTCTTACCAAATTTCAATTACACAAAACAGCATTACCAACTGTAGTCACCATATTATACATGAAATCCTCAGACCTTATTTATCTTACAAATAAAAGTTTGTACCCAATTCTCTAAATTCTTTAAAATTCACAAAGGTGCACAGTATTTATTACACCGCAAAGTTATGGAATTAGGAAACCAAAGAGAACTTTTGGACTATCTGAAAGTTTGTGGTTACTTCAAATCATCATCCCATAGAGAGGTCAATTATGGGTCCTCTTTGCAAAGCAAAAATACAGGCTATTTAACTATGAAACTACAATTGAAGTACTGAAGGTCAACTTCAAACAAATTCAGGATACAAAGATCTTTCACTCAGGCAATAACTTGATTTTCTAAGACTGTACTCCCAGTATTAAAATAGTTCAAGAAGAAAGCATATGCTTCTATTTAGCATTTTTTCCCCCTGCTGTAAATTCTACTAACCTATTATTTTCTTATGTTTAAAAACATCTTCATTCTCATTCACTATCCCTGGGGCAATGTCCCTGGCAAATTCTTCACAATTCTCCCGGAATCTTCCAGCACAGACACAGGCTTCCAAGTCAAAACTTGTGCAAACATCACCTGTCAAACATCTGTAAGGTAATGACACATGCACCCTGAGCTCCATCATCATCCGCTTACCAAGACTCTGTTAAAATTCTTAGCACAGCAAGAGACTTTCAAACAGCTTTCTTCAGCCCCTTTCTTTCACAGGTTAAGTGACTAACTCAAAGCTGCACTGCTATGAAACTAGTCTCCGGCCTCTTTTGTGCATTTTCTAATAATCTACAGATAAGCAGAGGCAGCCAATTTTGAGAAATAAAAGCCCTCCATTTATAAACATTTACCAAAGAAGTTACCAATAAAAACATCTATAAAAGGAAAAAAGAGAGGGCTGAACTCTTTATCTTAATTGAAAAAGAAAGGGCAGACATCACACTGAATTCTTAGGCCAGTTACTCATACAAGTGAATTTAAAACAGCAAATTCTTCCTCATCTATTCTACAGGCCAGGTTTCACTGCAAATCTCTACTATTAAGTAAAGGAAACAAATTCTTTTTTTATTAAGTACCACTGACCCAATCAGAGCAAAAGAAAAACCAATGAAGGATCATTGATAAGTAAAAGAATTAAAGTTTAATTTCTCAGAAAAACTTAACAAGGTATGCAACTTTTTAAAATAGGAACAAAGACCACTGAACTTTAGTCAAGATATTCATGGGTTTTATTATATACTTTTACTTTATATTGGAGGCAATTAAATGAGGCATCTCAGATTGAAGAGCTGAAAGTTCCCTGTAACTCCATGAGGGCAGGGTTTCCGGACCATTCACTGCTATGTCCTAGCGCCTAGAAAGTGCCAGCACAAAGCAGGTGCTCAACACACATTGGTTCAACAAGTAACTCGACAGAGGAAGGGAGAAAGAAGGAAGACAATCTGTGCAGCACACAGATATATACATGAAACACACTGGGGCGGCTGCTCATGGGGAAGGGATGGAAATGGGGCTAAATAAACAAATCAGAGCCGGGCTTTGCATGGGTCAATGACGGACAGATAATATGCCATGACTTGAAGTTCGACCAAGAGAAAAAGAAATAGTTGGAGGAGATGAGGAAAGGCTGGGATGGCCAAGAATAAGTAAGTTGTAGTCATTATCCACTAACTCCTCTATCTTCAGAGGCCTGAAAGACAAGCTGAGGGCTAACTCCTGCCCTTAGGTTCTCGATTCTCCACTCCTGACAAATATTTATTTGGAAGTGTTAACTGAACAGGAAGTTCAATTCCAAATAACAATTATTAGTTTGGAAAGAAGAAACCTTGGAATCCTATGTATCCGTATCCCATTTTTTTAAGTGTGCATTTTCAAATCCAGCTGAACTAACCTAAGGATGAAAATAAGTCATAGTGCAGCTGATTATCAAAAACAACATGGTGCTGCTCCCTTAGCTAGTTCTCACCAGTCAGCCACATGAATTTGGCCAACTGAGAGTTTTTTTTGAACACCCAAATCATGAATGAGTTTTTTCTACAAATACTGTATTATCCACTTTCCTAAACTACCATATTCCCTCAATCACCAGCCCTAATCCCAAAAAATAGCACCACAGAAGAGACTCTGCTGTTACTCATGAATTCAGCGCATACTTTACTTATTCTGAATGCCTTCAAGGCTTGTTCTATCAGCTTTAGTAATGCCAACTTTCTAAAGCTAAGGGCCTGAAGCTAACAAATTTGGTCCTAATTTTTAAATACCCAGAATTCCAACAGCATTGTATACTTTTTTAAACACTTTCACAAGATCATCTCACAGGAAGCTCATTTGAAGCAGACAAAGCAGGTATTAGTTCTACTAAGAAAAATATTAATATGAAAAGGTTAAATAAATAACAGTTATTGCCAGAGCAAGGGCTAAGCAACAGGTCTCTGAAACATATATTTAGTCCAAACTCCATCAGTAGCTCAATGTTTTTCTATTTCAACAACCAGCCTTGCAATCACGTACAAAAAGTGACAGTAAAAGAGGGGTTTGAAAAGTGGAGAAAGCCCAAATAAGCATTCCAAGTGGAACTCCATCTGTTAAACGAACACTGGTTGGAAGCCTATCATAGACCACACACTGCTCTACACACTGTGGCTTCAGCAGTGAACTAGACAAGTTCCTAGCCCACACAGAGCTTACATTCCAGTTGAGGAGGAGAGATAATGTACCAATACACAATATAGTATTCGGAAGTAACAACTGCTGCCAAAAGAAATGTAGGTTTCACCTACATATGAAACCTTAAAAAGCCAAACTCATAAAAACAGAGGAAAATGGTAGTTGCCCCGAACTGGTGGTTGCTGGAATAACAGAGATGTTTAAAGGTACAAATTTCCAACTGAGAATTCTATAACCAGTTAAATTATGAATCAAATGGGAATGTAAAATAAAGTTGTCTTCTCCAATATCTCAAAACACTTATCTTCCACAAGCTCTTTCTCAGAATAAACTCTGCAAAAATAAGAGGGTAAATTTGAAAAAGAAACACAGGAGACACAGAACACAGGAGAAAGGGGAAGGAATCCACAAAACCAAGTTCAGAGGGATGCCAAGAGGACTTTCACGTGTGTCCTAGACCCAATGGACAACCAGGGGTGTCAAACTCATTTTCACCAGGGGCCACATCAGCCTCACAGTAGCCTTCAAAGGGCTGAATGTAATTTTAGGACTGTATAAGCATAACTACTGCTTAACTAGAAGCAAGGAGCTAGGCGCTGCTGCTGGGTAGAAACAAGGTGCCAGGGCAGACAAAACAAGGCGAAGGTCAGGATTTGGCCCTCGGGCCTTGTGGTTGCCACCTGTAACTACTGGTTCTAGACAGACCCAGGGCTGTGAGCAATTCAAAATCCCCAGGGATTTGTGCAATTAAAAAGTAATTTAACACACCTTTCAGTTAATAATCGAAGTACAAAAGAATGTGAAACTGAAGTATAGTTGTCAGCTGAATCAGAAAAAAGAAAACTTGGAAAAAGAAAAAGGCCAATATCCAATACTGATGTAAGTGAAACTGATATAAGTGTAACTATTTTGTACACCAATAAATTGATACAAACTTTTTAGAAAACTATATAAAAAACAATGAAGAAATTATATTGTTTTACCCAGGAATTTGCTTCCTGGAAATAGGAAATAACTAAAGAGAGAGAAAACGCTATAAGGCAAGAAAATAGTCACTATCTACAATAACCAGTTATAAGCAACCCATTTAATAAAAGGGGAATGATTAATAAGTAAATTGCATGATAGCAATTCCATAAGAGCCCTGTGAAATTAGTTAAAGCATTTGGTAATTTTATATATAACTAATTAATCATTTTTTTTTAAACAACGAAAAATATCAAGTAAAAAAACACTCATCATCCTGGCACTAAGAGAAAAACCATAGCTAAACCCTATACATGTTTTCTTCTACAGGACAACAACTTTTTTAGCAGAATTAGTATCATATCACATGTATAGTTTATTGTTAAATATTTAGGATGTTTTTAATACTTTATGATGGCGCAATAAGCATCACTGTGCAAATCTCAGATTATATTCTTAGGAGAACTAATAAACTAGGAAGTATGAATGGTCTGCTAATTTGTATTCCCATCAGAGAGTATGAATATGACTTGTTAAATTTTTTTACAAGCAGACTGCAAATTTTAAAAAGTGCTATAATGAATAGAACATATGTGAACAAAAACAGAATACACAGGTAATCATTTTTAAAATTTCATTTAATGTTGTAGCCATATTGTTTTACAATTTAAATTACTAATCCCACGGGCTGGCTTCATGGAAACCACTGTGTTCAGATCTCAGTTCTCAGAACAGAGCCCCTAAAGAGCCACACCAAATGAAACATCTCTGACCCATAACTAAATACTTACTATTTTTCACTCCAGAGATAGCAAAGTACCAATTCTGACCTACATACTAATTATCTTTCAGCAGAAATGTTGTTCCCAGTCACCATGTTCCTTTCCTTTTAAACTTGCTTTTGTTTTAGCTGGGACCCTCAATACATCATCTTAATCTGGTGGAAGGATAGAAGCATAGCAAAGGGATGTTGCTAAGAAAAGCCATCTTAGCCCTGGTTGGTGTGGCTCAGTGGATTGAGCGCAGGCCTGTGGACTAAAGGGTCACAGGTCAGATTCCCAGTCAGGGCATACGCCTGGGTTGCATGTCAGGTCCCCAGCAAGAGGCACATGAGAGGCAACCACACACTGCTGCTTCTCTCCCTCTCTTTCTCCCTCCCTTCCCCCCTCTCTAAAAATAAATAAATATTTTTAAAGCCATCTTATTTTTAAGTATCCCTATTGTTACAACCATGTGTTACTTTCCTCAGCAGTATGATAATCCAATATCTCAAAACACTACCAGATTCATACCTACTAAGAGGAACAACAACATTCAATTTAAAATTCAAAAATTACTTTGCTTAAAGCACTACATGCAGACACTCTGGGAGATCACAATGTGTGAGGGAAGATGACAGACTGATACAGGGATACCAAGTCGGATGCAAGGCAGACTATACTAAAACATGGGGTCCCGTAATACACCAAGACTGATTCCAGCAGGGCAGTGTGGGGGGCAGTGGGAAGACACTACAGGCTTAGTGGATACCACTTCAACACTTTTTTCTCATCTACAGCACTTATGCCAAGTTCCTTAACAAAAATCTAAATGAAACGGCATGACTGACTCCAAATAGTGTTTTGTTTGCCTACACTTGAAGTAGCACAGTGGAAAGAGTATGCACAAAGAAATCAACTTCAACAACAGGCAAGTCTGGTTTCCCATCCCATTTCTGCCACCAAACTGTAATGGGATGATAGGCAAAGTCCTGGTCTCTGCCAAATGGAGATGACAGTCTCTACCTCTTACTTAGCATGGCATTTGATGTCATAAGCATTCAGTAAGTGTTTGTGGAATGAATGGATGGATGGGTGGTATTGCTGTGGGGATTAAATGTGGAAAAGTTCCCATCATTATAATAGGACTCAGTAAATGGGCAGCAGCCCTCCCTTCCCTTTCCCAGGGCTCAGTACCGGCCTTGTTCTCATCTGCTGGGGCTTTGCTTCCCCTCAGAGATAACCCATTCCCATGGAACCAATGTTGTTATTGTTTTCTATAGGGTTTTTTTGGATTTTAGTTAGTCCTTAATATAACTCCAACTCTTTAAAAGTAAACAATGATGTAAGTACAAAACACCCAAATGTGTTACCTACCTGTCAGTAGTTATGAACGGTCACAGTGACCGCACTGCCGGAACAGAGGTCATTCACATTTTAAGGAAACAGGATCTGCCCTATTTCAGTGAATTCATGCTCTGACCATTGAAAGAAAGAGATGAGGTTTATTTTGTGCGAAGTGTATTCACTTTACCAAAAGCAGCTTTTTTCTCTCTCCTTTACTTGGCATTTAAAAAAAAAAACTCTTCATTTTCCTTTTATGTTAAAGGTTCTATAAGAACTGAAGGGGCCTTTCCTTTCTGAAATAAAATTAACTATATGAGTCATACATTTCTGGCTTAACTTTGCTAGTTAAGTTCCCTCAGAATTAGCAATTTATAGAAAATTAAATGTTAAGAGAAGTTAGAACACTTGCATACCAAAAAGTACCATTTCGAGTTCACAATTCAAGGCTCTGTGGTACAAAGTGCCTATGAGCAGCTTCCTATCATGTACTGAGACCACAGAACTTCCCTGGAGTACAGATCTGTCGTCAGCATAAACTGTAGTTACTGGAGGCTTCTCTCATAGAATATTCTGGATGCCAAGAACCTCTGATGAGGGAGGATTGTTCAGGTCATAAATAAAGAGCTTCTGGCCATTAGGATACAGTCTACCAAGAGAGCTCCCTAAGAAGGATCAATAGAGAAATCATCCACCAATGTATCGAATTTGAGTACCTTCAGTTGAGTTAAATTCATTAGGATGTTTTTCCAAAATATGAATTTCATGAGCTTATATATTAGCAACATAAATGTATTTTTTATTAGGTGAAATATTGATACCATCTACCAAATCAAATCCTTCTGCTACCACTTTAACTTCATCTGGACTATAGTAAACAATATTTGTTCAGTCTAAGTTCAAGTACAAAAGGATCAGAGAAACAGTGGTCACTGGTAGCACGGAAATGTGCAGGTGCAACAGCTATAGTATTCACACTTGGAAGACGCTCATGTTCCATTGTTTCTAGATGCAAAAAAGAATTATCTTCTTCACATTTAAAAATTTCCATTGCATTCTTGAATTCTGGTTGGTTTCTACCAAGAGGTGAACTGCTGTCGTCTAAGAAAGAGCTGATACCATGTGGATTAAACAAGCCAAATTAAACCCCCCAACTGAATCTTAATTTCAATGCCCTCGGGTTTTTTCATCTTTTAGATCCATCACTATTATTCCTCCAGGCATATCTGGTGCAAAACTGTGGAATACCGGACATTGCAGACCCACAGTAAAGAAAGCCAGACCATTGGAAGTACGTCACTATCCTCAGTGCCAGCTTCGATGCAGTTTAGAAGGTCTACAGATCCTACTTCACTGGAGGCTTTAAGTCGATTCCTGATGCCAGGAGCCTCTCAACCAGCAGCACCAGCGCCATCCCCAGCAGGCTCAGACCCACCAGCTGCCCCACGGCACAAGAACACCACCCTTCGCTCAGGCCTGACAAGGTAGCACTGTGGGTGGTGCCCAAGTTCAGCCTCGGCCACAGGAGGCTGTGCTCTGCCCCACCTCCAGCCTTGATGAGTAGTCTTTGAGAAATAAATTCCAAATTCCTATTTCTAGAGTGATAATGTAATCTGATATCAATAAAGTTTTGTCATATTCTCCCCAGAATTAGCTTCCCTTCTCAAATTCTTTCTTCTCAACCAATCAACCAAAACTAAGCACCTGGTATGAGTTCTATACTGTGCTAGGTACTGTGAATTAAGAATATAGAATCCCAGCCTCAAGAACTTTCACCTACTTGGAAATAATAAACTGACATGTGAAGCAATAAATAGAAAATAGTAAGCTATTAATTCCACTTATCAAACAGTTATTTAACCGAAAGTTCAACTTTATGTGATAAAGATAAGAGCCTGAGAACAGTTTAAAAAAAAAAAAGGACAGCCACAATAGACGTAGTAACAATAGCACAGACACATTGTTGGGACTAATTATTCACCTCCAGGAACTCAACATACAGATATAACCCTAAAAGAGGAAGGAGACAGAAAAGCTGACTGAATAAAAGATGCTCACTGCAACTTTAGATATAAAAGGGAAAAATCAGAAATAACTTTAAAATTTAACAATAAAGGAGCATCCAGCATCTGTTTTGATCAATGCATTGGATGACACATTATACAACCATTAAAGTATTTGGGAACATTTCCTAACATTAAAAGATATGGACATTATGTGACATGGAAAAAGTGTATCCAGCATCTAACAGTGATGGCATTAAACCAGAAAGTATGCACGGAGAAATGGTAAGTAACAAAGCAAAACAGATACTATGGATGGTAGGATTATGATTTTTTTCCTTCATACTTTTCCTGAATTTATCAGACTATCCTCAATGAGCAGGTATTATTTATATTGAAAAAACTTAAGGTTTAAAACATTTTAAGAATATATAATTCTCACATATTTTTAATTTTTTTTTAAATCTTCACCTAAGGATATGTCTGTTGATTGTGTTTTTAGAGAGGGAGAAACATCGATGTAAGACAGAAACATTGATCGGCTGCCTCCTGCAGGTGCCCTGGCCGGGGATCAGACCTGGAACCGTGCTGGTGTTCGGGACAACGCTCCAACCAACTACACAACCCAGCCAGGGCCAAGTCTCCTATGATCAGAGCAGAATTCTTCACGTGGAGCCCAGTGGCTCTTCCTTTCTTCATGTATTCATGAGCCTGACTCCTCTAGGACACTAAGATTACAGCAGTAAATAGGGTATATTTCATAATATCATGTGACAGAGGAGGGAGTGGCCATTCAGGCTGATAGGTAGGCACAGTGCCTACAGCCCTCAATATTTTGGGGGTCACATGAAAGTAGTTTAATTATTTTCCAAATCAGAGGGAAAATATGAACTGTTTGACTGAAGAGAATGTTTTAATATATAATATTAGTATACCTTTTTATCAGTAGTCATAAAATATAATTTTTAATACTTTTTTATGAAGGAAGGTGTGTACAAAGGCAAAAGTGCCACAGGCTCATGAAAGCCATGCTGTGGTCCCATCACTCAAGCTGAGGACCAAAAATAAAGCAAAAGCCAGCTACTCAGATTTGGGAGAGTATTTCAGGTAGAGAGAGAAGCTGGTGCAAAGGACCCAAAATGAGACAAAAACTAATAGCATGTATGGGAAATGTAATATCACAAAGGACTGGTCTGAACCACATTTAAAAAGAATAAAGACAACTTTCTATAAAAAAAGATATAGGGAATACAACAAGTGTTGCACTGATCTTAATATATAGTGGAAACAATATATTCTAATTATTTCCCTCTTTTTTATTTTTTATTTTTTTATCATCACCTGAGGACATGCTCATTGATTTTAGAGAGAAGGGAAGGGAGGGAGAGAGAAAAGGAGACAAACATCAATATGAGAGAGAAACATCAACCGACTGCCTCTCATACACACCCGACCGGCACCAAGCCTGCAACCTAGGTATGTGCCTTGACCAGTAATCAAAACTGCAACATTTCAGTGTATAGGACAATGTTCAACCAACTGAGCCACACCAGCCAGGGCATTTGCCCTTTTCTTTGATCTACGCACAAGCATTCCCAAATAAACAACTTTTCAAATATCTAAAAAAAAATTTTTTAAGAGACAACTTGAAACACAATTAAGAATTTAAATAGGTTTAGAAATTTAACCAAGGAGGGGAAAGATCTCTACACTGAAAACTTAATACAGTAATAAAAGAAATTAAATATATAAATAACAGACACAAATAAGTGAAAAGGTTTCTTATGTTTATGGATTGGAAGAATTAACGTAATTAAAATGTCCATACTATCCAAAGCAATCTACAGATTCATTACAATCTTCTCAAAATTCTGATGGCAGTTTTCACCGATATAAAAAAAAATCCCAAAATTCATATGGAATCTCAAAAGATCCTGAATAGTCAAACCAATATTGAGAAAGAAAAACAAAGATGGAATCATCATATTCCTTAATTTCAAATATCACAAAGCCGTACTAATCCAAACAGTATGGTATTGGCATAAAAACACATAAAAAAGACACAATGGAACAGAATCAAGAGCCCAGAAACAAACCCACACATACCCTGTCAACTAACCTATGACAAGTGTACCAAATGTACAGAATGGGGAAAGGCTCATTTCTTTAACAAACAGTGCTGGGAAAACATGCAAAATAATGAAATTTAATCTTTGTTTTATGCCACAGGCAAAAATCAACTCAAAATCAATTAAAGATTTAAACATAAAATCTAAAATGGTGAAACTTCTAAAAGAAAACACATGGGGTAAGCTCTTTGATTTTGGTCTTGGCAATGACATTTTGGATATGACACCAAAAGTATAGGAAACAAAAGCAAAAATAAACAAGCAGGACTACGTCAAATTTTTGCACAGCAGAAGAAAAATAAAATAAAAAGTTTACCCATGAAATAGAAAAAAACTACAAACCACATATTTGATAAAGGCTTAATATCCAAAATATGTAAGGAATTCATACAACTCAATAGAAAAATAAATAACTTGATCAAAAAATGGGCAAAGAACCTTCATAAACTTTTCTCTAAAGAAGACATGCTAATGACCAACATTAGTATATGAAAAGGTGCTCACATGACTAATCATCAGGGAAATGCAAATCCAAAAATCCATGCTCACATCTGTTAGAATAGTTACTATCAAAAAAGACAAGACAATAAGTGTTGGTGAGGATGTGTTGAAAAGAGAACCCTTGTGCACTGTTGGTAGGAATATAAACTGGTACAGCCACAGTGGAAAAACAGTATGGAGCTTCCTCAAAAAATTACAAATAGAGCTGCCATATATGATCCAGCAATTCCACTTCTGGGTATATACACACAGGAAATGAAAACAGCATCTCAAAGAGATATTTGCAATTCCATGTTCACTAAAGCATTATTCACAATAACCAAGATACGGAAATAATCTATGTGTCTGTCAACAGATGAGTAAGTAAAACAAAATGGAGTGTGTATGTGTACAATGAAATATTATTGTATACATAAAAGAAAGAAATCCTGCCACTTGAGACAACATGGATAAATCTAGAGGGCATTTTGCTAAGTGAAATAACCCAGACAAAGACAAATACAGTACAATCTCACATATATCTGTGAAATCAAAAAAGGCAAACTCATAAAAACGGAAAGTAGAAAAGTGGTTGCCAGGGACTGGGGAGAGAAACAGAGACACGCTGGTCCAGGGGCACAAACTCTCAGTTAACAGATGAGTAGGTTCTGGGAATCTGATGTAAAGCAGGGTGACTACAGTTAATAACAATGTACTGGATACATGAAATTTGCTGAGAGTAGTTCATAACTGTTCTCTTGGCAAAAAACAACAAACAAAAATATATGAGGTAGGTAATGGGTGTTAATTAATTTTATTGTGGTTATCATTTAATAACATACCTATAAATCAAGCCATCACAGCGTACATCTTAGGTATGTACAATTATCTGTCAAATATACCTCAATAAAGCTGTTTAAAAAAAACGCATCATATAATAAGTAGGTGAGAAAAGGAGGCATTACAATAGGATCAGAGAAAATTTAGGGGAAATAAAACTTCCTTCAAATATCCCAGGAACAGTAACTGGAAGAGTTTCAAGGACTGGAAGAGATGTTCTAAGTTGCTGGGAACAGAAGTGTGTCCAAGGAGAGAAAGTTACATGGACGCATTTCCACATCATAATAAAACTGTTCTAACTCCTCAAATGTTTAATACTGACATTGTAATGAAATAGGGATACCTGAGCATTAGCAAGAAGACTGAACACCCTGTAGGAGCAGGGAAGGAGAAGGAAGCAGACAGAGAAGTTAGGCACCATAACAGGGCCTCGGCCAACCCCTTCAGAGTCAGAGCAAGAGGGTTGGTTGGACCTTTATACCACTTCATCCACCAGTCCCTCAATGCAGACCGCACCTAGGAAGGGGTGTAAACCTGGAAAACCAGACTCCCTTCAGCTGAGAGCTAACAGCTGAGAACCACAGGCTGGCACATGACCAGCAGCAGGTAGGATCTGGGAGGTGCAGCATCCACTATAAAACTTTACATAAAACTTTTGCATATGGATTGTTTCAGTAGGATAACACACATCAAATTCCAAAACCAGCCTTTGGCACTTCATAACATTCTGCTGTAAAATATTCAGTACCTCATTAGCCTCACTAGGAAATAGCATAGCACATAAATATTATTACATTTACAAACAAAATTTTTTAAAAAACTACTTTCATTCTTACTACAGAAAGATCCTATCCCTCTCTCCACAGCCAGTTTAGATTCTAAACTTACAAATCTTCACCCCACAGCATTATGGTTGTGTAAATTTTTAAGTTCAATAGCCAAGATTAACCACTAATATTCAAATTAATTGGAAAACCAAATATTTTTTTAAATCTTTCCCTCCCCTCCACAATGTAAACAACTAAGGTATTCACCCACAGAAAACATGTTACGTGTACATGCATTCAACCTCAACTGGTTATCGTCTAATTGATAAGCTTTAACTGTGCTTGTTCCTTCATGCTATCAATATTAGGGCAACTAATTTATAAAATTATTTGTACCACACATATGACATGTAAATATCAAATCATGAGACTGCCATAAGTCTAAACTGAAATTCAAGTTCAATATAATGAAATATAATCAAATTCATACATGAAAATAAAATTTAACATATTCTCTAAACATGCACATACTTGAGGAGCAATTATCAATTCCTTTATATTTTAGCTACATACTCTTGAAAAACAGGTAATCAACATCTAGTCCTCTATAATTAGAACAGCTGGATTTTCAACAAATATCAAGAGTAATTTACTGTGTTTGGGTAAAATGCTGCTATGGAATATACTCAGTTATGATAAATATTTTTGTCTTTCCTTTTGCTTATAAAACTTATATTTACACTACAGAAAAAAAAAAATAGGTGTTATGGATACAGGCATGCAGAGCCTGACCTCAAACTGAATTATCTACCTCTCTGGTGACCAGAATGATCCATTTTTAGGGGGGAAAAAAAATAGCTTACAATTTACTACAGAAAGACTAAGAAAATATGCTGTACTCATGTGAAGGTAAAGTAGCTCCTTGTAATTTATCTCTGAAATTCCTCCAAAACTCTGGAGTAGGTCTGGAAAAGTAGACCTAACATGCCAGTCAAAACAAAATCGCTAAGTTCAAGAACATTTAGAGAAGCCCAGTTAAGATCAATGGAACAATAAAATAAATGGGCGTGTTGTTTTGAGCCAGTAAAGTCTGTGGTAACTGTTACGCTAGCAATTAAAAACTAATGCAATTGTCTATATTGAAGTCTATGTCTTGCTAGATATTAGGAGTTATACCTTATACATTTTAATGTGTTCTGTTCAAAGCTTAACCAAGGCTCTCTGTACAAATGTGACTCTCAATAATACCTGTTGAATGAATGAAATCTTGTAAATCCCCTCACTGCCTTCACTAGAGGAAGAATTATATTAGAATCAGTCTAGCTCAAATTTCTTTAGTAGGGCTCTTTGTGAGGGTCTGTCAGGAGCTACAGACCCTCACATTTTTGTTGTATTGTTTACTGATCTTAATTTGGCCTCTTTAAATGTTCCTGAAATACAAAAACCTCTATAAGATTGTTTCTTAAAGGAGGACTGATTTTCTAATAACAAATAAATTGAAGTATTCCTAATTACACTAAATTGTTCAATGCCTACTAACTTAATATTGAAGGCTCAGGTACTATTTTTGGTTCCCAGTGTTCTCTGGGTATCTCAGAACTCACCACTATCCCCTGTGGGTAAGAGAGGGTCTACTGCACAGGTGGCAAACACAAGGTCCCCAGGCCAATGCCGGCCCTCCGCTTCTTTGCTCAATCCGGCCTGGCACCTTGTTTCTTGTTTCTACCCGAGGCAGCACCAAGCTCTCACTTAACTGTCTCACTTAACTTAACTGTTAAAATTACATTCAGCCCTTTGAAGGCAACCATAAGGCTGATGTGGGCCCTGGTGAAAATGAGTTTGACACCCCTGGTCTACTGTATAAGGATAAAAGCAGAGATCAATTTTTTCTTTACTTACTGTTACTATTATTTTGGCTGTTCATTTGACTCATACATTTCCTATTTTTCCAATAAGTGAGTCTTCTTCTCAATACTTTTTTGCCCTCATCCCACACGAACCTCCATCTGTAACAGCGTTTAAGATCCTGGAGTTGATCTATATTACCTCCTCATTTCCTAGTGTACTCACAGACTTTGTTGCCTTTCTTCCAGATTGCTCAATTTGTCTTTAACCACATCCATTCGATTCTCGAACCAACCTATTTATTTACTAAGTTCAATGATCATATTTTAAACTTCCAAGCAGTTCATTGTTTAAGTGATCTTTTTTCATAGCAGGCTACTTTTTTTAAAAATTTATTTTATTGATTATGCTATTACAGTTGTCCCATTTCCCTTCATTCCCCTCCCCCCTGCACACCACCTCCCACTCACATTCTCTCCCTTTATGTCCATGTGTCACATCCATGTGTCGTTAAGTTCTTTAGCTTCTACTTTTCCCACACTATTCTTGCCCTCCCCCTGTCTATTTTCTACCCACCGTCTATGCTACTTATTCTCTGAACCTTTTCCCCCTCTCTCCTCCTCCCACTCCCCTGTTGCTAACCCTCCATGTGATCTCCATTTCTGTGTTTCTGTTCCTGTTCTATTTCGTTTGCTTAGTTTGCTTTTGTTTTAGGTGTGGTTGTTAATATTTGTGAGTTTCCTGTCTTTTTACTGTCCTATTTTTGATCGTCTTTTTCTTAGGCAAGTCCCTTTAACATTTCATAGAATAAGGCCTTGGTGATGATGAACTCCTTTAACTTGACCTTATCTGAGGAGCACTTTATCTTCCCTTCCATTCTAAATGACAGCTTTGCTGGAAAGAGCAATCTTGGATGTAGGTCTTTGACTTTCATGACTTGGAATACTTCTTACCAGCCCCTTCTTGCCTGGAAGGTCTCTTTTGAGAAATCAGCTGACGGTCTGATGGGAACTCCTTTTTGGGTGACTGTTCCCTTATCCCTGGCTGCTTCTAGAATTCTCTCCTTCATTTTAATCTTGGCTAATGTAATGATGATGTGCCTTGGTGTGTTCCTCCTTGGGTCCAACTTCTTTGGGACTCTCTGAGCTTCCTGGACTTCCTGGAAGTCTATTTCCTTTGCCAGATTGGGGAAGTCCTCCTTTATTATTTGTTCAAATAAGTTTTCCACTTGTTACTCTTTCTCTTCCCCTTCTGGTACCCCTATAATTCGGATATTGGGACATTTCAAGATGTCCTGGAAGTTCCTAAGCCTCTCCTCATTTTTTTGAATTCTGATTTTTTCATTCTTTTCTGTTTGGTTGTTTCTTTCTTCCTTCTGGCCCACTCCACTGATTTGAGTCCCAGTTTTCTTCCTATCACTATTGGTTCCCTGTGCATTTTCCTTCATTTCACTTACTGTAGCCTTCATTTGTTCATCTAATTTGCAATCAAATCAACCAATTCTGTGAGCATCCTGATCACCAGGGCTTTGAACTGTGCATCTGATAGGTTGGCTATCTCTTGGTCGCTTAGATGAATTGGTTCTGGGGCTCTGATGTGTTCTATTGTTTGAGACATTTTGGGTTATTTTTGTTTTGTTTTTTGGTTTTTTTTTTTGGTCTGGTCATGCCTGTTATGTAGTGAGGGACGGAGCCTTAGGTGTTCCCCAGGGCAGGGCAGCCCAGTGGCTGGGTTGTGATACTGTATGTGGGGGCAGGGTCCGACCGGGAACAATGGTGCTTGCTCTGCTCTCTCCCATACTTCAGTTCTCTCCGCCACTTCCCACAAGCAAGTTGGACCCTTCTGGTGCTGGTTCCCGGGTGGGTGGGCTTATGTACATTCTAGGACCCTGTGGGTCTCTTCAACGAACTCTCCTGTGAGGCTGGGGGTCTCTCCCAGCACCTCAACCCCCACAAGTGTTTTCAATCGGTGTTTTTAGGTTTTATTTCCTGGCACTGGGGCCCTGGGTTGCGAGGTCTGTCTCGCTCCCCATTTTCGCCTGGATTATCTGCACACAAATGTGGAACCGCCTGGTCAGCCAGCTGCCTTGCACAGCCTCATTGGGTCTGCCTGTTGCCACCCTGTGCCCAGGGTCCACCAGCTGCTGCCTACGTGCCTGGTCTGCCAATCTCTGCTTCCTCCTGCCACAACTCCACCCCTCTTACCAGTCTGGATGAATGGTTGTCAGACGTCCATACAGTTCAATTTTCTGTCAGTTCTTATTGTTTTCTTGTTTCTAAATCCTTGTTGTCCTTAATTTTGGTTGTGCGAGGAGGTAGAGTGTGTCCACCTACACCTCCATCTTGGCTGGAAGTCCATAGCAGGCTACTTTTATTTAATATATTCACTATCTCAAATTTCTCAGAAGAGACCAGCTAACATGCTTTTTTAGCTTTTAGATTCCCCAATGCCTGCTTACTACTCTGGGTCTTTTCTTTCATCCTGTTTTCCTCAATGGTCTGACGACCCTTTAATATTCATTCATACTTAAGAATAAAGCCTAGGCCCTGGCTGGTGTAGCTCAGTGTATTGAACCCAGGCCTGCAAAGAAAAGGGTCACCGGTTTGATTCCCAGTCAAGGGCACATGCCTGGGTTGCAGGCCAGGTCCCCAGTGGGGGACCCATGAGAGGCAATCACACATCGATGTTTCTCTCCCTCTCTTTCTCCCCCTTACCTTCTCTCTAAAAATAAAATCTTAAAAAAAAGAAGAAGAAGAAGAAAAGCCTGGGTCAATCAACAAAGGCAACTAATGCATGCTTCCTCTCTAGTACAGGGACTCTCCTTGGGGCTTGGGGAGGGTCAAATACAGGTTGTACGTAAGAGTATTGACGGTATGCAGTGATGGGGTTTGCTGAGTTTAGGGTATATAAGTGGGGAGCAAGCAGAAAGGCAGGTTGGAAGAAAAACATACAAACCTGCCAAAATAAAGTCTTTTCTCTAGTGGCAAAGGACTTCAGTAGATACTGCCCACTGCTTTCCCCAGCACCTTTTTTGTTGGGGGTGTCCATGGTGACCTTGAACTCTACTCTACTGCTCTCTCAGATCCCTAAATGTTCATGAGGAATGCTTTCTTGACAGCACAGATCCTCGTTCTCAGCCAGGGGCTCATTGTTGTAAATGGAATACTTCAATTTCCTGACTTTTGCTCCAGGGCTCCTTCCTGTTGGTAGTTGTTAGTCGCTGTAAACTCTGCTTTTACTTGTTTTCTTTTGCACCTGTGTTTTGGGTTATGCTTTTTTTCTTTTTGTTTTCATTTTGTCAGTCTAATCCCATCTGTTTTTAATTTTCTAGAAATTCTTCCTAACTTTTGGTCTACTGAAAATAAAACGTTTTCTAGTTTTCCAGAAGTATTACAAATTCTTTTAATGTCTATATTTTGTTATTTTGAAGGATTTTTGGTAAGAGGGCAGCTAGAAGCATTTGTTCAGACTTGCCATTTTACTCCAAAAATACTTTGTCCTCTTGAATTCTAAACAATATGTTCCTTTGTAATTTAAACTGTTTTATTCAAAGTACCATCAACTAGCACTTTGCTAAGAAAATGAAAATTCATTCTCACTCCTTGTTTATTGGTGAACAAAACAGTAAGCAAGGGGTGAGAAGAATGAATTTTCAACCCTTATCTAATTCATTTAAAAAAAATGACTAAATCCTAGTTAAACAAGGTTAAGTCCCATGAAAAAAGTGACATGTAATCAATACTTTTCAGAGGGATAAAAAACACATATACATAAAGTCTGATGAGAAAGGCAATTCCAGAGAAATAAATGGTAATTTCTCCAGATTTCAAATACGAAGATATATTCTTTTCATTTACAACGAATCAAGAGTGTGATCCAATAAAAAGGCAGTTACAATAAATCTAAAGCTACAAAGGATGTAACGAGTTTGATTTTTCAAGCTAGATTCAATATCCACATCAAATGCCAAGCCAACAAGTATCTCATGAGTGTGTAACATAAATCTCTAAGAAAGCAAAAAAGAAGGTAAAGGAAAGATGTGGCCTTTGTGTTTTAACAAAAAACCTGAATGGGAAAAAATACACATACCCAAAAAATAATTTCCACAATCAAGATAATGATAGGTACTAGGAGATGAACACTTTTCAGCTCTTAAAAGACTTGCTGTAGAAATTCACAGCTACAATGGGGGAGAGGAGAGAAGCCAATGTAGGTTGCATTAAAAAAAAAAAAAAAAAACTACCGTTATTTTAGGTTGTTTCAATAGAAGTATTGAGACTATACCAGAAAGCACATAGTAGATAATACTTATAGCTCCAATCTTGGCAAGGGAATTACTGTTCGGCTCACATGACAATTCAGAATATTTGACAAATCCAGCCCAATATTCCCATGTAAAAGCAGTCAGCTGGAACCAGTGACATGATACAGGCATGCCTCGGAGATATTGCAAGTGCAATAAAACGACTTAGTTTTTTGCTAGTGGAGGAGCATGCCTTCAATTTGTAAAAGACACAACACCTGTGAAGCACAACAAAGCAAAGCGCAAGAAAGGAAGGTATGCCTGAAATGGTAGCAATGGGCTCTATCAGGAGGAAAAACCAAAAAAGCCCTGATCTGATCTGTAGCTTCTGCCATGTTATAAATACCCCCACAATGAATGATTTTAAACCCCATGTGAAGTTCAGAGTGGGGAAGAGACACACAGAGTCAGCTCTCAAGAGCCAGCTCTGACATAACACTGGCCGGAGCCAGGTGTGGCTGCCCCTTGTAAAGGAGTAGAAGCCTTCTGTTTCCCAGGGTTCCCACTGCTCCCTACAGTTTTACACTCGGCCACTTCATGCACTTATCACCAATCTGCCTTACCCACTGCAGACTCAAAAACTCTTGGACAAAAATCACAGTTGGTGGTAGTCCTAGGTACACTATACTAAATTTGACCACATGCAAAAAATCAACGGTAGGTCTGAATGTACCATCTTACAGGACGGACACTAAGGAGCCAGGAGGGTAGAAAAGACAAGAGACTTTCACAGAGTTTGGAAGACACATGCAGCAAAGAATGGTTGCTTATACTGGACAAGATAATGAGTAGGGCAGTGATTCTCAAGATACAGAGAGGGGAAGAGAGAACAGAGAGGAACGTGCTGAGAGGCAAAGCAGACATCCACAAAGATATGTATCATCAAATGAAAAAAAGCAAATACTTCATCCAAAGTTTCGTGACTGGTATTTTAAACTAAATTGTAAAACATTAAACAGCTCATAACACTTTTATGTGTATTAAAGGAAAGCATGGATTTCTAAAGGTAGAATAGTATTAGTTTAAAGGATACATAATAAATCATCCTCTAGTGTTAAAGAGCTATTTGGTGGAAGAATCTATTTTCAGCATCCATTATGCTAATTAACAAGCCATTATTTTCACCAGTGCAGATCCATTTCTAACATTTATTATGTTAATTTGATCTGATATAGAAATAGCGAAGACATTTGTAATAGCCTTCTTATTAAATGCCAGGCAGCTACCCTGGGAGGCAAACTTTAATTAAAGCAGCTGACCATACCTACAGTGCCTTAAAGATGCACATAATACTATCCCACCTTATGTTTTATGAAACTTTTTTAAAGGAAAATAGACTGAGACATATTTTCAACACCATTGTTTGTGGAAAATAACTGAAGACACAAAACATATTATTAGTGACTCCAACCTTTAGAAAGGGCAGTGAATCCTCAGTCCTTATTTAAAAATCAAAGGGAGGCTTGGGAACATGGAGTCAGAGAAAGTAACTCACCAAGACCTTCTGACTTCTTACCCTGGAGGGCTCTGCATTACCCAGCAACAGCTGACTTACTCATTGCTATTCTGATGATCGTAGATATGACTGCATATGGCGGCATGGGGTTGGGGGGCAGCACCTCAAGTTTTTTTTGTTTTTTTTTTTTTTTTGGTAAACATTTTAACCTTGAGTTAGGTATTCAACTTCTTCAAGCTTAATTTTTTTTTTCGATACCCACTCCCACTCAGCCCATTGCAAATATTCTTGTTATAGCCACCAAATAAAATGTTTTGCAAACTATGAAGAATTATCAAGTGGAATACAGTACTCTCTTGAATTTGTACATTATTAGGAATAGTGATAATTGCACTGAGTCATTTTTGCTAGTGCTAAATAAATTATTTATTAGAGATGAGCCTTTCACTCTTGTGGTTTACTTCATTAACAACAGATATTTCAATATTAAATGCTGGTCATATGCACCAAATGGTATATGCTTGAAATACAAAGCAATACAGAACAGGATCCTTGCCTTGAACACATCTCGAGTCTAATATAGATTCACAGTCTTAGGTCAAGTCCAACCACCCAATGACCAATTCTCCTCTGTGGTCATCTCGATGCTGCTAGAACACTTGGCAATGAAGAATGGGAGCAGAAGTCCTCTTCTTAAGACTCTTACTAGAAACAAAAGCTCAATACAAAGAGAAGGTCTGGGGGGAGGGAGAGAGGGGGGAGAGAGAGGGAGAGAGAGGGAGAGAGAGGGGGAGAGAGGGGAGGGGAGAGAGAGAGCGCGAGCGAGCAAGCGCACGCCACCTACATGGGAGGCAGAGTCATGCAGTCCTGAGTACATGCTTCTGCCCACCCTGAACGTTTCACTGATGATAGATAGCTACTTAATGCTTTGAAAATGCTATTTCACTGCCTGGGAAATATTTTCCAAGTGAAAACCTCTTTGCTGATTTATTAGTGGAGATAGTACATATAGTTTTTATTTCCTTTTGTTTGCATTTAATATCAGTAGTCAAGCCTTCAATGCCCTCGGTAGAGAAATGAAGAGTGTAGACTCTGAGAGTCAGGATATCCTTAAGTAAATTATTTAAGCTGTGTAAACCTTAGTTTCCTTATCTATAAAAAGGAACTAATAATAGTATCTACTGAATAGGGCCATTGTGAGAACTAAATGAGATAATACGTAATCCTTAAACTGAGGTCCACAGAAAAATACTCAGTGATCTGTGAGGAATTTTTACTTATATTGTTATTTCAATGAGAATCTTTTTTAAAAAAATCTGACATAATCATATTCTGAATCATAGACCTAGTGCTTAACCAAGCATTGGCACACAATTTCAGTGAGTGTATTTGCATTTTTCTCTCATGAGAAAAGGACAGAAACAAACTCAATATGAAACTGAGGCATTTGCACTAAGAGTTACATCACCATAATCTGTACAATGAAATATTTTATAAGAGTTCACAAGATAAAAATGGCACGGAGCCCTGGCCAGGTGGCTCAATTGGTTGGAGCATTGTCCGATACACCAAAAGGGTACAGGTTCGATGGCCAGTTGGAGTGCATAAGGGTTTCTCTCTCACATTGATGTTTCTCTCTCTTCTCTCTCTCCCCCTTCCTCTCTCTCCGAAATCAATAAACATATGCTTAGGTGAGGATTTACAAAAATAATAAAGGTCATAAATTGTGTGGAAGGACACAGGGCAGTACAGGCATTAAAGAATTATGACATTAAAGAATGACATTAAAGAATCATGCCCTGGCTGGTGCGAATCAGTGGATTGAGCACCTGCCTGAGAACCAAAGGATCACTGGTTACATTCCCAGTCAAGGCACATGCCTGGGTTGCAGGTCAGTCCCCAGTGGGGGGAGTGTGAGAGGCAACCACACATTTATATTTCTCTCCCTCTCTTCTCCCTGCCCTTCCCCTCTCTAAAAAGTAAAATAAATAAAATCTTTAAAAAAAAAAAAAGAATCAAACGTGGCCCAGTACCAGTGAGTGCTTATACATTAGTGAAGAAAGAAGGTGTAGTTGTATAAGATCATCATCTATTGTATCATGGCTTTTATGGGCTTTAGTGCATTATAAATTCATATTCTGGGTTATGAAGTTATAAAAGAACTATAAGCATAAAGATGTTATGCCCAGTTTTATCCTTCTATATAATTAACATTTTAATGAAGATAACCATATTGTGGTTATGAAAGAATATTCTCATTTGTAGGAAATACACATTTAAGTACTTAAGAGTAAAGTGGCATATCTCCCATTTGCTCTCAAATGTTTCAGGAAAAATAACACACATCCCTGTGTGTGTGTGTGTCTGTGTGTGTGTACACACATAGTAAGTCCTCACTTAACATCAACAGGTTCTGCCACTTTAAGTGAAACAATGTATAACAAAACCAATTTTACACAGGCTAACTGATATAAACAAGAGTTAACTTCCTAGGCATCTCATAAACATTATAACAAAATGTTACACAAAACAAAATTATTCAAGGACCTGCTGTGTGTGGAGGGGGGGTGGTGTAGAGAGAGAAGGAGAAAGAATATGACAAAGGAAATGAGACATAATATAAGCAACTGGTGAATCTGGTTAAAGGATACATCACAGCCAAAGAATTAATATACCTCATACCTAGAAGGATCTAAAAGATACAAATCCAGAGCACCTCTAGGTATCCTATTAAACCAGTGGCTCTCATCTAGGGGAAGAGACCAGCGTCAGAATCACCTGGGAAGGCATTTTCAGAATGCTTACAAATATCTTCCTCCTGTCTTTGAGAATCAGTATTACTGAGAGCAGCTGGTACCCCTTTAAGCCATTTAAGATATAAAGGATAAAAATCACAAATGCAGTGTCCGAAGCCATTAAATCAGTCTACAAAGAATCAGATTGGTGCCCTCTCAATTACTCTCTACTAGGCAGTCTCAATGGAGCCATGGCGGCAGCCAGGAGCACTCTTCAGGGAACAAGAGGGAGCTAAATAGGTTCAACCAAAGGGGACTGACCATTTTCTGGAGTACTGACTCTAGAAACCAGGAACAATCTAGGCTTTGAATAGAGAGGAACTGCCTCTAATGAAGTAATTATGTATGCTTACGATTGCTGTGCCAAGTCCACTAGTGCTCTTGAAAGAGAACAATATAATGACGTCACTCCTGTCCAGTCACTGATAATTCCAGCATGTCTAATACCCTGGCCTCAACAGCCCACGTGTCAGTCAAATCTTTCCAGTCCATAAAGGGAGGAGCGAGAAATAAGTTTATCCAACAAAAGAGATATAAACAAATCATGTTTTTCAACTGCATGTTTGAAATCATCAGTGGATCCTAAAATCAATTTAATGAGCCATGACCCAACTTTTACTTAAATAAAGTTTATTTAAATAAAATAAACTTTGAATGTATGAATAAATGAATAAATAAATGAATAAAACAGGTATGAATAAAACAGGTAAATCAAACTACACTGTACAAAGTCAGCGTAAGTATTGTTTCCTTGTGTATCAGTTATATCACTATATGAAAAATACAAGGGTCACAATGTCAATATTTTTTTACTGTGCCCTAGTCAAAAATGTTTGGAAGCCACTGTATCAGATACCAAGAGGAAAGGCAAGAGAGTAAAGGGGAAAAAAAGGGGGAAAGCAGGGGCGGGGAGTCAGATGCAGCTCAAAGAAAAGCACTGGCTAAATTGCAACCTGGGCACACAGCAACTACTGGTTTACTTGAGGGATGCAGAGGCTGACAAAGTCGTGATCCTGAGGAAAAGCAATCAATCTGAGAAAACTGTGTGAGTGCAACTGATCCACATGTTACAAGTAATTGGATAGGACATGAAAATATTCCACACATGTGGGCATCAGTCCCCATGATCATAAAAGCTTACACCCCTAGGAATGCTTGACTTGGAAGGAATATGGTAATTTATGCTTCATCAATTAGTCAGCCTTCAGCCATCTTCACCAAATAAAGTGTTAGGGAATTTCTCTTCTTGGAGCAATAGCACCGCCTGGAAAAGCTGCCTTCTCTTCCTGTTCCCCCTAAGCCACTCATACCTAGTTTATTCAGTTTTTTCTTAGCGTATACATACTCATTAGACCAAATCAAAAGTACTATCCCCTCCACCCAAATCCTCAAAAACAAGAGGAAGAAAGTCCCAAGATGCCTATAATCATTATATTAACATATTGGCAACATTTTTAAGAGACTTTTCTTATTGTGGTGCTCTCTTAAATTTATTCTAAGTGAGGAAGTCAGCCTCTTACAAGAGGCTCTTATCATCAGAAGATACAAGAACAAAATCTATACCAAAAATAAAACATTTTGTAAACATCACAATAAAATGAAGGATCTTGTTAAAGATGCACAGGTACTGTTTTAAACATCAGTGTCAGTGTCCTGTCCTCAGGTTTGGTCCAATTCTGATTACTAAAAAACAGAGTTGGAAACAAGGCTGGGGTCTCCCCAGCACCAGGGTTAGTGATCACTGAAAGGAGAGATTCCTCAAGTCCAAGGAAAACTGGCAACCTCGTGTTGTATTTTCATTAAGTACCTTCCAGGATTACCCTGGACGCTGATTAAATCAATGTCTCATGAGCAGTGGAATGATTATTTTAAGTAAATTTATTCCTTCTAGGCCATCCAGATAAGTGACTATTGTGTTACTACAAAACCACCATTTCACTATTGACTCTAGCTCTACAGTGTACTATTGAGATATGTCTTTTATTCTCCACCAGTAGATATAATGAAGCCTTAAGGCTATCAGGTATTATATACTCAAGTCCTATTAGGTACTGTTCTCTTCAAAATGCTAAACAATAACATCTTCAAAAATGCCGAAGTTTTCAGTTCTCCATGAGCAAAAGAAACGAGAATCATTTAGGTCACCTACATGAGTTGGGAAACTGATCTCAACTACTAGAACATTTTTTCTGTTTGGAATCAGACACCCAAATCAGATTACATATACAAGACTTTTTTAAAGTGCTGAGGAGAATGTTAAGTGTGAGAGCAATTTATAACAAAAGCTAAAACAGACTTAATCTATGGCAAAGAAAGCTGAATCAAGCTGAACAAGCCCAAAAAGGTCTTGAGAAAATGTACTTGAAAGACTGAACTTAATGCTCAACTTTGCCTATCAACTACATGAATTTTCACATACTTACATTACTAGGTAATAGAAAATACAATGAATGCCTGGTTTTCGAGCTCTGTGCTCTTGTGAGTGGTACACACAGCCCCACAGTAAAAGTTTAAAAAGTCTTTCAAAAATGTTGCCTACATGCTAATAATGAGTATAGACATCTTTGCACTTTTCTCTTTAGAAGTAAAAAATGATCCCAAGAAGCTGAAACCAGTACAAAGGGATTTCAGAACTATGAAAGCCCACTCCTAAACCAATCGGAATCACCAGAGTCTAAAGATGAATATTCCAGAATAAAGTCTACCTTATGGTCACTCTAACTTATTATATGTATATAGTTGTCCCTCTGTCCACATAGGGGATTGGTCCCAGGACCCCTGTGGATACCAAAATTTGAGGATGCTCAAGTCCCTTATGTAAAATGGAACAGTATTTGCATATAACCTCCACACAACCTCTATCTGTAGATTACTTAATGCTATGTAAATAGTTTATATTACTGCATTGTTTAGAAAATGACAAGGAAAAAAATCCTGTACATGCTTAGTAGAGACCCAACCATCACAGGCCCAACTACAATGAAACATTTTTTCCAAATATTTTCCATACATGGTTGCTTGTATCTGCAGATGGGGAACAGGAAGATAGAGAGAGCCAATTGTATATCTTTACTCTACAAACACTAATGGCTATGTTCAACACAGGAGGAAAGTAAGAATTCCTCCCTCCCTTGGCAGTATCATTCTGTTTTTATGAAAACCATTCTCCCAGACTGTGGGCACCAACGAGGCCCTGCATCTACGCCAAGTACACCCAGACTCCCCTTCTATGCATTTTATAGCCAGAAGTGTCTATACACTGTAAGTTCATAAGCTCCATGAAGACAGGGACTGCCCCTGTCCATTTATACATGCCTCTAACACATAAGCACAAACTGTTGCTCCGTGAAGTGGAAACTACACAGGCCTCCAACCTGAACAGAGTAATCCTCCAGGAGAGAATCTGAGAAGGTAGCAAAAAAGACAAGAAACTTACTCTCTACACTCAGGGCACAAAGGGCCACTCTGAGGTCATTCCTTCTATTTTTCATTTTTATAAACAGTATTGTCTTGTAATAATCCTAACTAAACCTGAGCATTGTAAAACAGAAATTCAAAGTAGTCTCAGATAAAAACTTCTAAATTAACTACCATACTTTTTGGACCATAAGATGCACCTAGGTTTTAGAGGCGGAAAATAGGGAAAAAATTTTTGAAGCAAATAATGTAGTAAAAATATTTAATAACGTAAATAACATAATATTTCACCAATGTAAATGTAAACAGAACTCAACAGCAGCATTAACAATCGTTATTCCTCTCAAACTGGGGGTGGGGGGGGTGGGGGGGGGCATCTTATAGTCCAAAAAATACGGTATAAAAATGTTTAACAAAGTTTGAAACTATTCAAGTCATTGCAACTTACTGCAACCTTAGAGGCACAAAGGAGTTTTCTGATGTTAAATAAAAGCCTACAACCTGAGCTGCTTCTCCCTAGCTCATTGTGCTTGGGAATGACATTTAACATCCCTGAGCTTCAATTTCCTTAGGAAGGAACAATCATACCTCATCGTTTGGGTGGTTATATCCTCCCAACAATCAAAAGCTAAAAAAATATAAATTACGTAAGATTAATGTTATCTCATCCAATCACTAAAGGTAATCTTGAGTGGTGGTGGGGGAAGGTGGGAAGATGAAGACACACTGATAACACAGCAAGACACTAGTAATAAAGAGTAAATCCTATCTGAGAGCTGACAAGGTACCAAGAGAAAAGAGGGCAAGGCAGTCCCTACTCCTTAGGAGTTGAGAGCTAAGGTAGGCACTATCTATACAACAACAGCCCATTAAATCCTCCCAAATACTTTGCCAGTCAGTATTATTTCATGTTACTAATGAGGAAACTGAGGTTTAGGAGAGAAAAAAAACATCTTAACAGCTAGTAAAAAGGCAGACCTTACATTTTTTAAGGACATGTATTTTCAGCTATCAATTCATTAACTACTAAACTGGAAAGGAGCCCTTCTTCTAGAACTTATAATGTATAAATGCTCAACCTTACATATATTTTTGTTATTAGTATTTTAATGCTTAGGAAAAAAATATGTAGCCTTGTTCCACCTAAAAGTTATTTTTGCAAATATTGTTCAGTAAGCAATTTTAACTTTGAACAGAACATGTTAAAATAAAAATAGCTCTGGCTGGTGTGGCTCAGTGGATTGAGTGCCAGCCTGCAAACCAAAGGGTCACCAGTTCAATTCCCAGTCAGGGCAGATGCCTGGGTTACACCTCCAGTTGGGGGCGGGCAAGAGGCAAGCAAGCAATATATCTCTTGCACATCATGTTTCTCTCCCTCTCTCTCTCCCTTACCCTCTCTAAAAATAAATAAAATCTTTTAAAAATAAAAATAAAAATACCTTAGGATAAACAGGAAAATCACTCTAACACATTGTAGAATACTCTTCCAATGTCAATGTTCATTTTCCTTTTGCCCCTCCCCCACCACATTAATGAATGTTTTCCCCCAAATATGTGCTCTCTCAGCTATGTGAAAGGAATTTTCACAACTGTTTTTCATTATGGTATGTACTGCACACTTCCAATGACAGGAATGGTCTTGGAGGACTTTTCTCCATCTCTAGTTCTCTGATGGTCAATTAGTCCATCACACTAACACATATTTATCTAAACTTCCAGACACACCTCCTCCACTCCAGCCCCTACTGAAAGGATCTGGGAATGAAAGGACTTCCGGGAGTTAACTGCTTAAGCCCAGGCATCCAAAGATAACATTGAAAAGATTTACACATTCTGGCACTTTAAAATAAAATGAAAGATGTCAAGCTGTTATCTCTAAGAAAACAACCAAAATTAACAGCATACAGCCACACAAAGCCATGTAGAGAAACACATAATTTTGCAATTGTACAGGAGACTAGGGGGCATAGTAAAAATCACATAAAATAGATGCCTCACTTACGTTTTTCATCATCAGCATGCACCAGAGATGCTGCCCTTGACAAAACATCCAATGGCGTCTCCATTCCTGGCTGAGGCCTAAGAGGAAAACCAAAGAGAGAAATAACAGAATTTAAACAAAATTCAGAAGACACTTTAAGAATTCTGGTCATTAACAATTGAAATGATTCACCCACAAAATGCAAATCACTCTTCTGAAGATGAAATTCTTCCCATTCTGGGAAGAAACTGAATGGACTAGGTTCACGAGCACACAGAGACAAGGGTTAAATTCCATTCCATCTACTATGCTAAACCTTGCTGTTCCAGGAAGCAGCTCCTGTCAGAACTACAAGAAGGATACTGTGAATATTCATTCTCATGTTATTTGTGCTTATGTTTATCTGTGTGCATAACAACATGCCTATAGAGACATACCTGCTAAAAAATTGTTTTCAGAACAAAGGCAGTTCTATGAACACAGCATTACTACCAGTCTGAGATTTTTGTGGTGGTGGTAGTGGTAGTCGGTTTATTAGTTTTAACAAAAATTACTAAGATTGAACCACTCTGTTATTTCACCTCTTTTAGCTGAGACTGCATGACCTCTGCAGCTTAATGTATGCAGTCTACTCATGAAAAGTTGTATGTGGATTCCATCAGTGAGTCAAATGGTATTTTAAATCCCACAGGAACCTTTATTTTAAAATGTCACATTTTGTAGCATACGTACTATCACCACCACCTATTACCAATTTATCTAGCACCATGTTTTTATTTTTTTTATATTTTATTTATTTATTTTTAGAGAGAGGGGAAGGGAAGGAGAAAGGGAGAGAAACATCAATGTGTGGCTGCCTCTCACATGCCCCCTACTGGGGACCTGGCCCGCAACCCAAGCATGTGCCCTGACTAGGAATCAACCTGACCCCGTTTGGTTTGTAGGCCCACACTCAATCCTGTGAGCTACACCAGCCACGGCTGTAGCACCATGTTTTTAAATAAGCCTGTATTTTTATTTTTTTTTTTTTTTTTTTTTTTAGAGAAAAGGAAGGGAGAAAGAAAGAGAAGGAGAGGAACAACAATGGATAAGAGAAACATCTATCAGTTGCCTCTTGCCCAAAATGGGGACCCAGCCTGCAACCCAGTCACATACCCTGACTGGGAATCGAACCTGCAACCTTTTGGTTTACAAGCAAGCGCTCAATCCACTGAACCTCACCAGCAATGCCTGTATGTTTACTTTTGTTTTCTTAAATTACAGCATATCTATAAAAGCAAAAACAGTAAAAAATTTAAAGATGGCAGAAAACCTAGAAAACTAGGCTACCTTTGCCCAGTTTTCCTTCTCTGGATTTAAACACAGGCACATACATACTCACACGCAATCAATGGGAAAACAGACACAACTTCCTAGTTCAACTGAAAAAACCCTTAACTGCACCCCTTTAAAGATGCTTAGAATTTGGTCAGCATTCTTCAACATTTACTAATTACCTACTGTATTTGTACAGTTACAAGATGTAGCAAACCAGCTTTTCTTTATAATATTCATATATCAAGCATCCAAAGAAACATCAATTCTTAATATTGCATGTGATTTCATTCAGTAAACATTAACTATCTACTAGGTACTAAGGCAGGAAAAATAAACACAGCCCAGTGAGTGCCTTCAAAGAGCTTTCAATCTGTACAGCAGATATGCCTAAAAGAAATCTAGTTCAAGGCAGTATTTTTCCAAAGTGTTTTGCATTGGATGTTCACATTTCATAAGAAAAAAGTTTTCTATAATAAACAAGTTTCAAAAACACTGGAATAACAAAAAAAAAGCCGCTTATTTTCCTTCCTGGGCTTTTGATACACTTCCTGCTATACCTTACAGCAGGGGCAAAGGCAGTGAGTAGGGAGGGCAGCTCTATGTCCTCGAAAGCTTTCAAACCTCATCGGCCATTCTTTTCACCTGAAACATTTCTCAGGAAATAATTAGGGAAATAATGGATTTAGGCAAAATGTGCCTGGTGTCCAACAGTGCTATAAACCAAGTCCCACAGAAATACACATGAACTCCAAAGGGCTTTGTGGAGAAACAGAGCTTGAACTGAGCCTCTGAAGAACAAATATAGAAGCACTCCATATAGAAGGGAAGAACATAAGCAGAATCCATTCAGGGGCAAGGTGCCTAAATCAACTAGAAAAATAAAATGGGGATATAAAGTAAGAGACAAGAATGGAACTGTATCTTAGAAGAACTGAGGGCTTTGATAGGATTTGGGCTTGATTTTGTATGCATTAAGCAGCCACTGAAATCTCAGAAAAATAACTTGGTTGTCGACGTGTTCTGTGCAATTATCCTGGTAGCACTGTGCAGAATGCAGCAGACCATTCTACACAATGAGAAGCCAAAGGCAGGGTGAGTAATTTGAAAGACACAGCTAGGCGGCAGGCAGAAGGTAATGGGATGTTATCATGGGAGCAGTGGGGATAGGTCAACAGAACTGACATCTTGGAAAGTCTCAAGCTGTGAAAGGAGAACCACTGAAGATTCAGTGACTGGAAGGAGAATGAACATAGCCAAACCAAACTGAGTCAATTTCTTCTTTTTCGGAGACAAGGGAGGATGAGTAAAATCAGAGGTATATGAGAGAAAAACCAATGACGCTGAACAGTCCTAATCTTCTGTTTAAGATAGGAAAAATCATCTCCTGTGAGCAGGATCTGAACTTCTGAGGACTCAGTTAACATTCTCTTCACCTATGACAGCTTCCTATTCAGGAAAGATTTGAGTGTAAAGTCTTTTACTTTAAGTAAATACCAGTAAGCATTCTTCTCCTCAATGCAGTATTTAGACTCCAATTCCTTAATCTGCCCAAGTTGACTGAAGGAAGAACGCTTTCAAAATTCTAAACCCAAATAGATATTTATTAACAGACTCATTAGGTATGCACAGAAGTGTTACGCATAGAAGCAAAATATCAAAGTATAAACATATCAAATGACATAAAGTAGACCCAGAATTCTAGCATCATAGATTAGATATTTATTCAGATAATATGAATAAACCCCCAAGCAACTTATGTTTCAAAGTACATAGATAAGAAATTAGGCGTTTAAGTTTCAATTACAAGGCACCTGCCATCTGCTGCAACCTCATTAATAAAACCAACCAACTATTATTGCACAATTATTCTGAGTTTAGCAAAGTATTCAGGAGAGGCTGAAGAAAATAGATGACCCCTGTTTTTAAGGAGTTATGATCTTGTTTGTAAACCAAAAGTATGTGGAATAGGATAAGAGACAAATTTAAAAGAGCATATAAGAGACTAAATATAGCCCAGGTTTGTGTGGCTCAGTGGGCTGGGCGCTGCCTGTGAACTGAAAGGTCACCAGTTCAATTCCCAGTCAGGGCACATGCCTAGGTTGTGTGCCATACAAGATGCAACTGATTTTTTTGTTTCACACATTAGTGTTTCTCTTCCTCTCTTTCTCCCTCCCATCCCCTCTCTAAAAAAATATAAATTTTTTTTTAAAAAGAGACTAAACAGAATTTACAACTAAAACGTGTACTGTGTGGTAAAAGAGAGATCAGGGTAAAGTGGTTACCTTGTGAACATCTATTCTTAGGTGGGTGGGTATATATGCGTATGTGCAGGTATGTGTTTTAAAACGCCATATCAAAGGTTTCCTTCCCCAGTTCCTTTCCCCTGGGCACTCACTCTCCTCTCTACCTCTCTTACTCACCTGTAGATCACATTGATTACTTCCTGGTACAACAAAGTATTGCACCGAGGATCAACAGCCTGAGGGAAGGCATAGAGGCAGGAATGAGTAGCTGGGACAGGGAGACAGACCAGCCGGTTAAAATTGAGGATCCTTGTTAGGAAGTAGAAGCAGCAGCTAAGTTTGAGTGAACATAATGTGGATTTAAGCACTTAACGTAGTAGGCAGTCATTATCAGTCCCTGACAGTTCTGGGGAGGATGGTTTGACTTGAGCAAATGAAGTGAGGAGTCAACAGCGGCAGATCAGTCAGGAGGCTTCTATAGGAACCAGATGTAAGATAAGGACAACAGGGGTGTAACAACACAGTAAAACAGATGGGAGATGAAGACAAGGGACTAGGTGTTATCTAACCACAGAAGACCTAAGCAAATAAAGGGGAAAGATAACTAATTTTTTTAATCTTCTGAATTTTATGTACAATATCACAGCCCAACAAACCCAATAAAACATATTAGTCATATGGCAAAAAAAAAAAAAAAAAAAAAACCCCACCATGGTTACAGTATTTGATGGAGGGTCACGCTACGTTGAGAGGCAAATCAGCATCCTGGCTGTTTAAGAGGATGATCTTTGGATGCCAATCTGAATTTAAATCAGCTCGGCCTCTTTCTGTCTGTGCAGCCCTAGGAAGTGACTTTACCTCTGCGTGTTTCCTCATCTACTAAATGCGATATTAATATTGCCTCTTCATGGGGTGTTATGAGAAGCGAATGGACTTTATATATGTTAAAATAATTATTTGTCAAAACACAAGGTCTGTCTGGAAAAAGTCTACCATTGTTAATATAATGAGAATGGTTTGCATGACATTGATGTAACCTGGCAGCCAATGAGAGTGGACTGGAATGTGCACACGTGAACAATGATGACTTCACTGTACTAGTCAGTGGGGGCAGCAGACACCATTGAGTGAGCATGTGTACTGTGTGGCCATCACATTCAAAATGACTGAGCGAGTAGGACAATGAATCTGCATTAAATTTTGCATTAGGCTTGAACATTCCTCCGCAGAAACTATTTGGATGACTCAGAAGGCTGCAACTGGTGACTGGCAGCTTCATCACAACAATGTGCCCACTCATGCATCACATCTGTCTTCTGCCGAGTTTTCTGGTGAAATATCAAATTACCCAGGTGACTCAGCCCCGCTACAGTCCAGATTTGGCACCCTACACCTTCTGCCTTTTCCCACAACTAAAATCACCATTGAAAGGGAATAGATTTCAGACCATCAATGAGATTCAGGAAAATAAAACGAGCAGCTGAAAACAATTGGGAGAACTGTGTGAGGTCCCAAGGTACCTACTTTGAAGGAGACTAAGGTGTCACTGTCCTATGTACGATGTTTCTTGTATCGTGTCCCTTCAATAGTGTCTCTATTTTTCATGTTACATGGCTGGATACCTTCTGGATTGACCTCATATATGCAAACATATTAAATAAATTGCAAATGACAGTAAATGTATTTAAGAAAAGACCAGGCGCTGGACACTACAGAGTAATCTGGGAAGATGTCTCTGAAGAGATGAATGACAGCTGAGAGCTAAAGGAAGAACGGAATCAGCACCATGAAGGGGGTGGGGGAGAACAAATAGCATTTAAAAAAAGAAGAAGAAGAAGAAGAAGACAGACCAAAGCTGGACATTTGGATGTGGATATTGCTGTGACCTGTCCACAGCTCAGGGAGCCAGGGGACAAGACAGGAATTGAGGTGGGAAAGTGGGCACCGGCCAGATCATGCATGCCCTGAACAGCTTGATAAAGCTCAGATTTTATTCTAAGCCAGTGAAAAGCCCTTGAATGGTTTGAATGGTTTTTTAAGCAGTGGAGTGACATGTCTGGTTTACTTTAATGACTTTTATGAACCATCAATCATCTACTTACCTTTTGCAAAAGATTATGCAACATCCGGAAAACAAATCTAAGTACATCCCAACAGTCTTTTCATCTCTGTGATAATTTTTATATTATGAGATCATGATAACCAAAAAATACAGTCACTTGAAATGCTAACACCTGGGACTTAACAACATTAAAGTGAGAGAAATGTGCTTCTGGAGAAAGACAAAGTGCATTTGTAAAGGTGTTCTGCTGTGCTGAAAGCCATTTCACTCTATCCATTCACCTTCTTTCATGGTTGTTGTCAACACGAACATCAGTTGTGATGAACAGAACAGACATCGTTCTGTTATTTCTTTTTCAAGCAAGTCATGTATTTCGTGTGCCACCCCACATTCTTTACCGCAGACTTCCTAATCTTTAACAATATGCTCTTCCAAATAGCTTAAGGTTGAGAATTAGAAAACAATGTTTCAATTCTAAAGCTACTAAAATTTAGGGGCATTCAGTGCTAATAACAAGCTCAGCTATATGTTTGAACACCATTACTTTGGCCTTCTGCAAGGAACAGTCGCATTTTGATCAACAAGAGGACAAGAGCACAGAGGGGACAGAATTATGGGGTGTATCAGCTTGTATTTTTTCAGGCAAGAGAATGGAATTTCAAGATACGTTATGGAAGTGTTCCAAGGAGATTTCCAAGGCAAAAGCTACAGTACCAGTCTTGTCTCCTGGCAGAGCTCTTCCAAAAATAGTGGCTAAGTACTAAACAGTTAGGAGAGTATGGTAACAGGGGGCAGGAGGTGGAGACCAGTGGGGACAGGGAGAAGCACATTCAAACCTCTGGATGTTCCTGCCACTCTGTCACTTGGCCAAAAGCCAGAAACAGGAAGGCATCACACTCCTAGGAAACTCATGGCATCAGCACCTCCAGATGCACACTCTTCAGTGTCCCCAATTCCTGTTGGCCCTGTTCCATCACTCTATCCACCCATCAGGACCACCTCCTGGGCTAATGCATTGGGGCTTCACTAAAAAAGTACTACCACAGGACAAGCCTACAAATATGATTCAGCAAACCATGGCACAGGGTATACAGCTTTTTCGATTCTCAATAATTTAGAGGCTTCCATTGGGTATCTCCTCTCACTATTGAGTATCTCATATATATGCAACATGGAAAAGGAAAAGGAAACCTGCTGCCCTGGAGCGATTTACACCGAGTGTGACCACACTGCAGTTGCTGTAGCAGTCCATCGCAGACAGAGAAATAAGTGAAATAAAATTTTAGACCAATCACCACCAAATTCTAGTGGCCACATGCAGGCATAGCTTCACCAGATCAGGTAGATGTGAATCAACATCCTCCTGGCTGTTTCTTCCCTATGGTGTGTCCTAATTGTTGCCCCACTAATTTCTTGCAACACACATTCTTCCTGTTAACATCAAATTCTCAGACCATCCTCTCTGTTCTTCCTGCTAAAAATATCTCTCATCTGTGTGAGGTTTTTTTCTTCTTCTCACACTTTACCATCTGTTAAATCAGTTGAGCCAAGACTTGACCAAAGTTTGAGCCCTAGTTTAACATTTTCACCGTTCAATCAACAATAAATCACTGAAAGCCTGTTTTGTTCTAGACTTTGCTCTAAATGTCTAAACAGAAAATGTATGGACCAGTCACTTAACCTCTCCAAGCCCAGTTTCCTCAATTAAAGAAAATCATAGAAAACATTGCCTGCTTCATAGTTAATAAGCTTGGCATGTGGATTGAATTATAAAATGTGACTAAAAATGCCTTATCAACTCAAGAAAGATATGTTCTCCTTCTACCACTATCACCATCTTATGGCTGCAGAGCACATACTTTTTCAAAAACACATTGACATAAATTACCTCCTTGGATTCTCACTGTGTGTTGACAAAACACAATTATTAATATTCTCCTACAGATGAAAAACCACAGTGCCAAGAATATAAGTGACTTCTTGAAGATAAGACTGGAATCCAAGTCTCCTGACTCACCACTGAATGCTATTTTTACTCTTCTTAGCTGATTTTCATAAAGTCGTTTTTGTAGGAGAAAGAGCACAGACTAGCAGTCTTGCCTTGGTTGCTGAGGGAAGGTTGTTTTGTTGTTGTTCTGATACAAAAACAACCCTCCCTCAGCAACCAAGGCAAGACTGCTAGTCTGTGCTCTTTCTCCTACACCTTGAGACGGATCAGGCAATAACCTGGTAGTTTCCAAAGTAAGCAAAAGGAAGCAAATCCTCTCCTCTCAGTCACATAAAAACCATGCCTTATTTTACTTTCCTTGAACAGGACAGGCATGGAGTCACACAAATAGTAACTACGACAGGTAAGAAGATGTCCACACCAAGTCAAGTGATGGGGAGAGTAGGGCAAACACCACAGACTGCAAAGCCGTTGGATCCTGGGGCAGTGACCACCCAGTAATTACACACAGGCCCCAATGACTTCCAGCTCCAAAAACCAGCTCAGTGCTAGGAAGGCCTGCTTCTAATACTTAGCCGTGCTCAATAAAACCTGTTAACCTGCAGTGGATAACTGTTAAGGTTATCCAGCAGGGTATCCAAGAATTCTACTTGACTCTGATACTATCTACCTGGAGACAGAATCGGATCCCACAGGTTAAGGACTCAGTCCCACAAGACTGCCCTCCACTTCAGATACCAGTGATAAGCCCAGGTTGTCAACTGTGCTTCTAATAAGCTGGCTATAAGTAATCAGTTCTCACAACCCCCGACAGGGTTACTGTAAAAGGAACAGCCAGATGACAGAGATGTAGAAGTCAAGGTCTATGGGAAAGGGGCCTGGAATGTCCCTCTCCAGGCACACCACTCTGTCCTGAATGCCCCAGTGTTCACCATCCTGGAAGCGTGCTGAACACCCCCCCCCCCGCCACTGCCCCCTTGGAGGATTTTCATGGAGGCTTCATTGTATTGGCACAACTGATTAAATCACTGGCCACTGCCTATTGAGTCGACCTCCAGCTCCAACCTCCAGCTCCGACCTCCAGCTCCGCTCCTCTCCTCTCCCCAGAGGCAGGGGCAGGAACCAAAGTTCCAACTTTCTAATCACCTGGATGGTTCTCCCCACACCCAGCCCCTATCCTCAGGTGCTTCCACAAATCTCCTCATTCACATAACAAAAGACACCTTTATCACTCTCAACACTCAGGAAATTCCAAGGGTTTGGGAACTGTGAGTCATGACAGCAGATGAAGACTAAGTATTATATATAAATATATATGAAAACTACACTTTGGTCATGAGTATCATTCAAAATACTCTTTTCATAGTCATACTACCAAAGATAGAACATGACAAGATGGATCCTTTGCTAAATTCAGCTTTCCTTATCGAGGCATGTCCCAGGCACAAATAATTGACCCATATTTGCCATAATTGGCAATATACCAGGAAGCACTATAGCAGGTATGATGTCAAAGGATCTGGCCAGATTCCACTTACATCCAATTCCTTACTTTCACACATAATCATTCATGAAAATTCATCTCAAGGCCAAATGTCTAAAATCTAAATGATATATTCACATGTTTTATGCTTATTTTCACAGAATTAAAAATGTATGTGTAAAATCCCTTGTTAAGCTTCTTTCAAGTGCTTGTCAACCTCAAGCATAAGCCCCAGAATGAGAGCCTGCTTTGTTGGCAGTCCTTCCACTACCTTACAAAACTAATCGACTTGGTAAATTGATACAGGTATACACCCCTTCCATAAGGGTTTAATGCCCCTCCAGTGAAACCTCTGCAGGAGGCAGGTTTATGGGTTGGGCAGTCAACAATTTCTCTATCTTTCAAAGTGGGACACGTTACAAATCAGGAACAAGGTAACCTCGGGTGCCTGCTGTCAACTAAGCTCCGCCTTTGCTCATCTCCACCTCCCATCACATCAAGACACTGAGGTGCCTGTTGGCTTGGGCTGAATAAGGGTACCACTCTGGGGAATGAGCGCTAAACAGCAGGACTTGACTCTATGGACCCCCTCAGCCCCAGGGTTGGGGGAAGGGGGACAACAAAAGGGGACAAGGATGTGATATTTAGTCACCTTGACCCTGGCAACAGGAGCTGTCAAACAGTGCCTCCATGCAATAACTACAATCTTCAGTTATTATAAAATACAGTTTGATATCGGTGTAAACTGTGAAAGTGCCCCGACCATATGAAACGAAAGCTGACCACGAGTCAGCTGAGGGCCACCCACATAGGCTTAAAGCTACGAAACCAAACTTAGGTTAAGCATATTTCATGACTTTTATGTGAGGCTGCCCAGGACTGGTGTTAAAATTCTTACTGCTGGCTGAGGTTTTGCACACCTGCCCCTACAGTGTCCCCTGGAAAACAACGCAGAGTAAGCCCACAGTGACACCACTGCGTCCTAGGAGGAAAAACAAAATTCACTTCTGGACTTTCTGAGCAGACTAAGAATTCCCACCATTTTTGCAACACTGTTGTCAAATAAAAATGAACTATCCTTTTTATCTCATGTTTTGGCTATTGCGAATCTGTCTCATTTTCCGGGTTTTAGCCTTGCACAGCACCACATAAGAAATAAGAGAAAATGTGGCTTTTTTTTTTTTTTTTTTTTTAGTTTACTCTGAATATGCTTGCTCTTGCCATTGATTTTATTTGGATACTTAGACTTTCCTACTCGCAAGTACTGAAGTGCCTCATCCTCAGAGATTTCTTCCCCCCCACCCCCGAAATGAGATACATAAATTTGCATCATACCCCAGCTTGGCAAACTTCCCCTAACACTTCAGGTCTAACTCTCCACTGTTCCAAAATCTCAACTCTCAGGCTATTAAGAGCCTAAACAAAGTCTTCTAATCCATGACACACTGTATCATTAGGAAGCACTCTAGTTATCAACATCAGTAAATACAGCCAATTCTCATTATTCCCAGTAGTTATGTTCTACAAGGCCTCTGAGAACACTGAATTGTGCACATATGGAACCATTACTCCTAGAGGAAAGACAGGGCTAGGTTCCTGCAAGCCTCTGGTTACAACATTTTTGTCAACTGATCAATAAACACATAACCTTGTTTTATGAGTGCTTCTATTTAAAGACAGCTTATTTGATATCTCTTGTTGAATCATTAACATTGAACTCCCAGCCAACAGCACTGTAACTCATGCCTGGACAAAGCTTATCTAATGCACTTATTTTTTACGTAAGGCACATCACAGCCTTCTTGTTCCTAGGAACACAACAATATTTCAGTATTATGCTTGGGGGCCATTTTCAAAACCAAAACCACCAACTTTTGCCCCTGAATGGGAAAAACGTGGTACTCAATTGACCACAAATGCATACTTGTTTACAGTATGAGAGCTGAAACAAGGAAACAGGGTATGATCACCTTGTTCAACCTCGAGTGCAAACATGCATTTCCAAGATTTAAATTTAACACTCTGAGCATGTGCATGAATAACTGCAAAAGTGCTACAAATACTGATTTAGGAACCACAAAAAATTTTAGAAAGTCGACAAATTCTCAAGTAGAGTCCACAAAAAATCAGAATAATGAGGATCTGTTTATCACACCTGAGACATGAGATAGATACAAGGTTTTTCTCCTTTGCAGAAGAGCTATTCTCTGTATCCCAGAGAAAGAATTTTTCTGCTGTCAGCACCTCCCTCATACAACCCCTTCCTTCCCTACCTTGGCAGTTTATACTATCAAGATTTGGCAGTGGAATTTCTAAGTTGTTGCTTTACTGTGGACATATCCTAAATGGTGACGGACTGATAGACACACTCATTTGTCTCCTCCATTAAATTCCCACATATAGATTCATTCATTAACTTCAGAAAGGCTCCCTACAAGAATCACAAATGACCTTCAGTACACATATCTTGCAGAAACATCTTAACACACTCAAGAAAAAAACCCTTTCTGTCACCAGGTTCTAGCTGCAACAGCTTATCTAACACAGGTCAAAAACAGACAACTTAATGTTAAAATCGCCAGTGTCAGAATTTTAGTACATGAGAATTCTGCCTTGAGTGAGCAAAAGTATGTTAATAATAAACAATACAATAATAAATAAGTAATAATACAAGAATAAACTGCGTGGTGTGCACTCACAACTGTAAACCTACTTATGCTCATCCCTGTATTTGACTTTTACCTCCTAAACTTAAAACTCTTATCATTTTATTGTCATACTCAAAGTTGCAAAACAACTTTTATTATGGTTATTTTACCTATTATTTGATTAAGACAAACTAAAAGCTGGACACCAAAACTATCCAGGCAAGAAACCTGAAAAGACAAAATATAAAATCTTCCTGTGGATTTGTTTTGGCAACCACCAGACTCCGTAAGGAGAGATAAAGGAATTTCCCATTACAGAACTCTTCTCAAACAGAACATTTAAAAGTGAAAGTTTTAGTTTCATAACTATAATGTCTGTAAGAAGTGCTAAAATCTTAAGGTAAAGTCCTAGTCCTAAATCAGTTGGGACTGTGTTTATGATGCTCTATCAAATTTTCAAAGACTTTTATAAACAACATAACACAAATGCTTTTTAAAGCACATTATTCCCTGTAATTCCCAAAACTCTGCAATGTATTGAAACAGATATTATCAGCCCTCTACAGAGGAAAATAAAGCACAAAGGTTAAATAGAAGTAACTTTTTCTGGTTACAAACTTACTAGGTAACAAAGACAAGACCTGAACTCAAGTCTCCAGAAATAAGCCACAGCTGTTTTTACAACAACACACAGTTTTGGAATGTAGTCCATGGTTATTTTTAGCAGAATTATTTTCTTAATTGTATTGTGTTTTGGTCAACATAAAAATTAGTCTGCATTCCCTTCCAAATGGAAAGCAAAGGCAGGCTGCCCAGAAGTATAGGGGTAAAAAGAAAAAAAAAAAAAACAATGACAGGGGAAATCACCCTGGGATTAAAATTTTGCCAAAGTTAAACAAAAAATTGACGGGTTTACACCATTTCTACAAGGAAGGAGATGACTTTTCTGCCAGGCTGACAGGAAATGCACAGAAACACACACACACACACACACACACACACACACACACGGTGTCTCGAGTATGAGACAACAAATTTCCTAGTGAAGTATTTCTAAATCCATTATTTAAAATTAGAGCACTGAGATTTAGAGATGATAAATACAGCAATAAGGCTGCTGACCCCAAAGCTCTCTTTAAAGTACCCAAACTAAACCCCTGGCAATCATGCGCAGATTTCATTAGCTGCAAGCAGGAAACAATGAACATTACAAGTCTACGGACTCAGAGACTAAAGAGTTAAACTTCGGTATGCTAAAATGTATGCAAAACTGACCTTTAAATACTAATAGAAAAATTCACATGTAATGTTTTTTTGTCTTTGAGTGTTCAGAGGAAACAAATGCGAACCTTCATTTTCGTCAAGGTAGGCTTAGGTTTAGAAAAAGCTTATTCAAAATCTCTACAAACCAGGCGATAGTACATTCTAAATAAAGGGGGCAACCAGCTGCTGATAAAAACGAGAAGAGCGGCCTCCACCCCCGCCCCGCAAGCTGCTGGTTCTTATTAACCAGAGAAGGAAATACAACTAGCAAACATACAGCACCAATGATCAAAGTGAAACCGATGTTTTAATCATCTAGCTTAAATAGACGAACACATGCTAGTAAAGCGCATACAACTTAATAGAAGTATTGTCATCCTAACCTAACACACTTAAAAGTCTCAGTGTAGTGAATCAAAGACGATTTTAAGCAACACAAAAAAAGGAAAGACCTCTGCTTTTCAGCGAGGCCTGCATTCGGTGCAGAGGAGTGTGCGGTTTGGTTTTGAGGAAGGGGCAGGAAGTATACCGAGAGGAATGGGACAGGTCCCAGCACCCCATCCTCAACCCCGTCCCGTATTCCCGCACCACAGCCTTCTTTTGCCACCGGCCAGGACCAAACGGGATGAAGGGCGCGCCGGGTCGCTTTCCTGGCCCCACGCCTCCCACTCCCAGGACGCCTTCCGCGCCGGACCTCTCCAGAAGCCAGACCTCTCCCTCAGAGATCCCAGATGCTTCGGTTCCCACCGGCAGTCTCAAGTTTCCCGCCTCCTCCTTGCAGGGGGACGCCCTCTGTCCCGCTCCGAGTCAGACCGACCCTGAATTCCCCCGCAAGCCATCCCTCGCCAGTCCTCGGTCCCGCCAGCCCGGCTCTCCTGCACTCACCGCCCGGCGGCCCTGGGCGCGCCCGCCTCCGGCCAGCAGGGCCCGGTAGGGGCAGGGGCGGTACCGCCAAGCGCGCGGGGCGCACTTCGGGGGCGCGCCGACGCACAGGCGCGCTCGCGCCCGCGCTCCCGCACCGACTCCCCCTTCCGCACACCCACACGCACACGCGGACGGCGCGCGTCGGGCCGGCTAAGCGGCTTACGCGAGCTTCGGAGCCGGAGGAATCCCAAGAATGAGGCGCCGCCCGCTCTCTCCGAGGCTCTGCTGGGCTCCGCCGGGGCGGCCAGGCCCGCCAGGCCACGCCCCCAACCCCGCCCCTCCCACCGAGCAGGTGGGGCAGAGCTCAGGTGAGCCTGCGGCGAGGCGGGAGCCGAGCTAAGCGCGCGGAGTTGAGGCTCGTTTCCCCTCCCCCGCCTGCAGAGCGCCCGGCGGCAGTTCGCACCTACCCGGCGGGTGCGGACGCGCTAGGGGAGCAAACGGCCGTGAAGGGCCTGGTGCAGCACTGGGCCCCTCAGAGAAGGTTCCAGTTCCAGAGAGTGCGTTGAGCCTGAGACTCCCATACATCACAACCCCAAGGCCCCGCCAGTGGGAGCACACCCTGAGAGCACACGCGCAAACCAAACGAACCTTTCGTGCGCTCCCAGGTGCCCGCTGCTGTGGGCCAGGCACGTTCCTCACACGCACACAGTTGGCTCTCCCACCCGTGGACACAGCACACGTGACACCGACGTCCACGGGCGAGCCACGCTCGGTACCCATGCAGCGGCCGCCTCTTAAACGCCACAGAAGCCAGGTGCCAGCGCGTTCGAGTCAGACCTACAGCACCTCCGCTGCCCTCAGCTCTAGAGCCGCACGGTCCGGGCCTTCCGCACAGACCTGCCTGGAAAGCAGACCTAGGAAGAGCATACGAGCCTCCCGGCTCCCAGGGCTCTGCATTCCCACCGGCTCACCCGCCAGACAGCGGCTCGCGCGGGGCCTTCCGCCTCCCGGGTCTCCAAGCTCCACCGGGCCCCGACCTGGGGCACTACCGCACCCTCTCGTTACCCACACATACCCCAGCCACACTGCCCAGACTGGCCGAAGACCACACATACCTGAGGGTACAGGTCGCGCTTGCTTGTGTAGGTAGGTGTGTGCTCAGGTGCCCCTGAGATCAGAACGGACGATGCAGTCCAGGACACTCAAGCAGCTCGGTTTCCTCCCATTACAGCATTTTACACTCCACCGCTCCACTTTTCACACACACAACACACACACCAGGCGCTCCGCAGCGTTTTTCCTCCCCCTCCCTCGCCCAGAGAAGGAAGTCCTAGAAAATCAAAACAGTGTGGAAGGGAGGGAGCAGAGGAGGAAGGGACGGAGATTGCAGGGGCAGGAGTCCCCTCCAGCCGCTCACACACTAGCGTTTGCTGTGTTTGGCAAACTCCTGGAGTCCGCATCTCAGTCTGTTCTGAAATGGGCTGGGGGGAGGAGCCGAGGGGGAGGAGGTGAAACATTTCTAATTGGTGCAGGTTCTTATTACAGCAGCCATGTAGACATGTGACCATGAAAAGAAAAGGCCTGTCTTTAATTTTTTCCTGTCATTCTCTGGAGATTTAGGGCTGGGGGTGGGGTGGAGGCCTGATACTCCCCCTTCCCCGGCAGCCCTTGCCCCATTGTTTTCTCATACTGCCACAATTAAGAAAACATTTGCTTAACGTATCCAGCCGCTAACTTCATAAAATAAATAGAGACTGGACTTCCTCTGGTTCGCTTTAGATGGCTTCATGTTGCTTGCCATCTAGTTGTTCTCAAACTTCAGTCATTATTAGGGTCTCCTACTATAGGACTTTCTCTGGGAAAGTGCTCTCCAGAGAGGAAATGATAACCACAAAAACAAATACCAGCTTACAGTGATGCTGGAGGAAATGCTTTGCAGTTTTTAAACTGTTTTCCCATCTACTACATCATCTCAACATGTAAAGTCACAACACATTAACTTTGATCTTAGGCCCTGTTGGGCATTCATAGTTCCATCTTACAGGGAGATTAGATGGTTTACATAAAACAGGTAGAGGCATCACCTGAACCAGAGCCCAGGTCTGCTGGCCCCTTGTGAAATTTGCTCTTCTCTACTCCACACAGGGCCACTGTAGATAGGGCAACCCAAGTGACAAGTCTACCCAAGCATAGCTGTCCCTGGTTGCCTGGTTCCCAGATTAAAATTCGCAGATTAAAGCCAGGAGGCTCCCAGTCTTCCCGGAGATATTTTTACTTAAACTCCATTTCAGTTCATCAGTAGTCTCATACTAGGGAAAGCACCCTGAGAAAGATCATAAAGAGGAGGTTTTCATCCTGCCATAATAGGACAGTGTATGAGGAAAGACTGAGGACTGGTTCAGCAAATTTCAGGAAGTGTGGCAAGATGGAAAAAAGGCTTTAGATTCTGTCAGACCTGGATTTGAATCCAAACTCCATCCCCAGTAGTTAGAGGACTTTGGGCACATTATTAAGCCCAGTTTTCTCATCTGTAAAGCACAGATAATAATTCTTACTTTAAAGAGGCATTGCAGGGAGTAAGGACTAGGCTGAATATTTGAGGAATATTCAGATCTCCCCTTTTCTCTCTTCTTGCCTTAAATCCAGTCCTATTGGGGCACCTTCATAAGCAGGCACCCACCTTAATCATGGAGAGATAGAAAAATGATTTGCCCAGACAGTGCAAATGAATAATGATAGCAACAACACTACAACTGCACATTTATAAAAAGGCTCAGGGGCTTACAAAGTGTTCCCACATATCATTATCTCATTTGAGCTTCATGACAACTCTGCCATCTGTATGCTGCTAAGTGATTTCCATTTTTGGGTCAGTGTAGAGGTCCTAAAGCTTCCTCTTTAGTTTCCATCACAGCTTAGAGCAAACCTTACTCTGCAGATAAATCACGGCGACACAGGCCCTTTTCTCATGGATGTGACCAGTCTTCGACCTTTCCAAGGATTAATCTCACTGCTTCCCTTACATCAGCATCAGTGCGACTTCGATCTGGCAACATCTAAGCATGGTTGTTATAGTCTGGCTGTTTTAGTTGTGCCCCCTTTCTCTTACCTTACCACACTCAGGGTAAGGTAAGAAAAAGGGGTCATGCTGTCAAGATGTGGACTGGAACTGGAACGTGCCCAGTATATAGACTATTCACACAATGGAATATTAGATAGCAGCCCAAACAAATGATTTACAGTGATCTGCAACAATGGGGATGAATCTTGACAATATTAAGTGAAAAAAAAATCAGTTCCAAAAGACTGCATACAGCATAATATACTATTGGTAATGTTTTAAAAATGAAAAATAATTGTAGAAGTACATAGACCTGCAATAAAACTATATTAAAGGGCCTCTGGTGGGACAACTCAGTTGGTTAGGGCATTGTCCCAAAATGCCAAGGATGCAGGTTCAAGCCCTGGTCAGGGCCCGTACAAGAATCAACCAATGAATGCATAAACAAATGAAACAGTGAATTGATATTTTTCTCTCTATCTCTCTATCTCTATCTCTCAAATCAATAAATTAAAAAAACTATATACAAAGGGAATAATGACAGGAAGATGTCAGAATGAGTGTCCTCTAGGGAAAGGGAGTGCATGGGATGGACGGGATGGAAACATTTGGTCAGATGTAGATTACTGTCAAGATCTTTGTTTCTGGATGATGGCTTCACAAGTTCACTCTTTAAAATAACCACTTAGGTGATATTTGCACAACAAGGTGAATGCCACTGAACTATACACTTAAAATGGTTAAAATACTAAATTTTATGTTAGGTATATTTTACCACAATAAAAAATGTAAGGAATTGAAGGGGGGAAACGGGCAAATTTCTAGAACTACTTAAGTAGCTAACTATGAAAATAAAGGCAGGCAGTACATTGACCACTGATAACAATGTGTTTCACACCAATGATTTTGCACATGCCCCTGACGTTTATTTTAAAACTTAAAAATAATCCAGGAGGAGAAACTAGATTGGCCCTGAGTTGCTCATTATTGAAGCTGAGTGATGTGTGTAGGTGGTGGTGTTATACTATCTACTCTTGCATACGTTTGAAATTTTTCATATTGCAACATTTAAAAATTAAAAGGAAAAGAAAATGCAGAGGAAGAGGGACGCTCTATGGATCATTATTCTGCCTTTTCTATGGGCCACAAAGTCATTGGCCAGTCTCCCTCTCTGTTTCTCTGCACCTTCTCCCCATTTCATTCTTTCTCATTTCTCTACCAAGGAGTTTTCTCATTGCCTTGGCTCCATTATCACTGTCCCTACTTTTGGCTTTACCCCTGCTGGCAACTGATTCCTCTCATACCTTCATAATTCGAATTGCTCAAAAAGAAAATCTGATTATCCTATTTGACTAATCCATAGAAAGGGCTACAATCTGATCTACCTTGAAGTCATGTGTCCATGAGGCTCTGTGAAGTCAGCCCTGCTCCAGTGATGAGAAACGGGAGGAAGACGGGAGAGGCAGAATTACCGGGTGTATAAGATGGCAGCCAGCAGGCAGGCATGGGACAGCAGCAAGACTGATGTGACCAATGCAACATGCCGAAAGGCTCTAAGGAGTTCAGTCAGGTGAGAATAAGCTCTTTGCCTTTCCAATGACTCCTTATGAACTTTAAAGTTTCCCCAATTAGTGAGCAGTGTAAAAAAAAATTCTATGCCAACTTCCCAATAAGTAGTTTATTTTTCTCAATTTAAAAAAAGTATTTTTTATTGATTGATTTTAGGGAGAAAGAGAAAGAGAGAAACATTGATTTGCTCTTCTACTTACTTACGCACTCATTGCATGATTCTTCTGTGTGCCCTGACGGGGGCTCGAACCCACAACCTTGGCACATAGGGACAATGCTCCAATAACTGAGCTACCGGGCCAGGGCAGTAGTTTATTTTTCAATTTGTCCTCCCATGTCACACTTTTAAGGTGGGAATATGGGAAACACCAACAGCTAGCTGCTCATGTAAAATGAGTGTGGTGCACATAGACTCTTACTGTGTTCAATGCACTAACACTACTTTTCTCAGAGAGTGAGAACAGGTGAATTTCTACTTTTCTGGGGAACAAAGTAACCAGTGGAAAAACTCAAATGATCTTATTATAATGGGAGAATACAGAGTAATAAATGATCTAAAATAATCATACCTAACATTTAATGAGTGCTCTTACTTTGATCCTAGCACCGTTCTAACTGCTTTAAGACAATTATCTCATGTAAGACTTGCAAGAGCCCTATGAGGTAGGGACTATAAATACCTCCATTTTGCAAATAAATAGAAAGCATAGAGATGTTAAATAACTTGTCCAAGGTCTTAAAGATGATAAGGGTGCAACTAGAATTACGCTCTGGCAGTGTGATTCTGGAGGTCATGTGCTTAGCCTGTCACTTCACATCATCTTCCACTGGGAGCTTGCTAGTAATGCAGGTCTCAGGCTACACCCAGACCTACTCCATCAGAATCTGCATTTCAGCAAGCACCCCAGGTAATTCATATTCACATTACACTTTGAGAAGCACTGATCTATAACATACTGCTTCCTGAAAGAATATTAACTACCTTTATTAAATATGTACAATATGCATGTATTGTGCTAAACATTATGACTATACAATTGCATTTAAGCCACATAAAAATCCTAGAAAGGAGGTCTTGTAAGATCAATGAGTTGATCAAGGTCAATATCCTGGTTGTGTTATTGTACTTAGTTTTGTAAGATGTTACCTCTGGAAGAAAGGCTATATTGGACTTCTCTGTATTATTTTTTTAATATATTTTATTGATTATGCTATTACAGTTGTCCCATTTTCCCCCTTCATTCCCCTCCACCCTGCACACCCCCTCCCACCCACATTCCCCCCCTTTAGTTCATGTCCATGTGTCATAAGTTCTTTAGCTTCTACATTTCCCACACTATTCTTGCCCTCCCCCTGTCTATTTTCTACCCACCGTCTATGCTACTTGTTCTATGTACCTTGTCCCCCTCTCTCCTCCTCCCACTCCCCTGTTGCTAACCCTCCATGTGATCTCCATTTCTGTGTTTCTGCTCCTGTTCTATTTCGTTTGCTTAGTTTGCTTTCGTTTTAGGTGTGGTTATTAATAACTGTGAGTTTGCTGTCTTTTTACTGTTCATATTTTTTATCTTCTTTTTCTTAGGTAAGTCCCTTTAATATTTCATAGAATAAGGGCTTGGTGATGATGAACTCTTTGAACTTGACCTTATCTGAGAAGCACTTCATCTTTCCTTCCATTCTAAATGACAGCTTTGCTGGATAGAGCCATCTTGGATGTAGGTCCTTGACTTTCATGACTTGGAATACCTCTTTCCAGCCCCTTCTTGCCTGGAAGGGCTCTTTTCAGAAATCAGCTGACAGTCTGATGGGAACTCCTTTGTAGGTGACTGTGCCCTTATCCCTTGCTGCTTCTAGAATTCTCTCCTTCATTTTAATCTTGGCTAATGTAATTATGATGTGCCTTGGTGTGTTCCTCCTTGGGTCCACCTTCTTTGGGACTCTCTGAGCTTCCTGGACTTCCTGGAAGTCTATTTCCTTTGCCAG